>WYDI02033346.1:0-25861 GCA_009867235.2 Psittacus erithacus | reverse complement strand
CAGGGGACTGGAGCACCTCCCATATGAAGCCAGGCTGAGAAAGTTGGGGCTGTTCAGCCTGGAGAAGAGAAGGCTGCGTGAAGACCTCATAGCAGCCTTCCGGTATCTAAAGGGGGCCTATAAGGATGCTGGGGAGGGACTCTTCATTAGGGAATGTAGTGACAGGACAAGGGGTAATGGGTTCAAACTTGAAACAGGGGAAGTTCAGGTTAGATATAAGGAAGTAGCTCTTCACTGTGAGGGTGGTGAGGCACTGGAATGGGCTGCCTGGGAAGTTGTGAATGCTCCATCCCTGGCGGTGTTCAAGGCCAGGTTGGATCGAGCCTTGGGTAACATGGTTTAGTTGAGGTGCCCCTGTCCATGGCAGGGGGGGTGGAACTAGATGACCTTAAGGTCTTTTCCAACCCTAACTATTCTATGATTCTATGATTTCCAAATTGGGAAAGTAGCACTGTGAAGTATTTAAGTTTTTCTCATATTTGTCATGCCACCAGATATGCAGGGTCAAATACAGTGTAATTCAAGCTGTCTGATGTGTAAACGGTACCACGTCAGACTCAGCCTAGCAAAGAGCACGTAAATTTAAACTTTAAAATGCGCAGCAATCCTGATGAAGTTGCACCTCATTGACTTCAAACCTGACTCTGAAAGCAGGCAAAGGATAAAGCTGTTACAAAAATATGGGAAGATACCTCTTTAATGAATTGCTATTTATCTGACAAGAATGCTGCCAAAGTATGTATTATATTTAATTTCTGTTCTCTGTGATTCCAGACCAGTGACAACACTGGCCTGAGATGACTGCAGTATGACTTTCATTTTCTGGACAATGGTAAAAACCGATATCCTTAAATGACACTAAAATGTGTCCAGGGTCACGTGGTAGGTTCTCTGCTATATTTGCAAGTATCAGTCAGCATGTGATAGTGTGACAGCCTTGGTGACCTTGGATTGAATCTGTCTTCCAATGTTAAATCCTCTTAGCGATTTGAACCATCGTATGCACCATTAGTTATCCTCCAACTATATCTATGCAGCAGTGAGGCCCATGGACAGTGAACATCCTGGAGAGTTTTGCTACTGGAATGAGATCTGAAGCCTCAAACAGCATTCTGCCCACACACCCAGCTATGGAAACCCTGAGATCATTGCACAAGCTCCTGTTGACACTGCCTGGCTCTGAAATGTGTGAGTGTTTTTATGTGTGAGTGGACTTGTATCTAGCTGTGAATGCCTATGCCAATGGCTATGCAAAAAAAAAAAAGTGCCCTTGTCCTTCCTGGTTGCTAAAATGCCATGAACTTTTTCCCTCACTTGCATATGGATGTTGGAATCTGAGCATCCTGCATCTTGCCTCCATCCTTGTGCACTCCCCACTATTACTTCTGAAACCCTACATTTGTCTCTTCCTTTTTTTTTCCAACTGTGTCATTCATAGTCTTCCCTCAGCTCCTGGGTTTCAATCCTATGATATGTCCCCCTGACAACACAGAAGACTATCTCATCTGTGGCCACTGCTTCAATCATACAAACCTTTCTATGTCTTTCAGGGAGGTAACTGGCCTGAGGTTCAATATTAGACACCTAGAATGACTACTGCCCCATACTTTTCAATGCTTGGTTTCTGCTACAGGACTCAGCCTGCGATAGGTACTGAGGAAATTAGAGGGGGATATTATTTCTGAGGCAATGAGGGGAAGGGGAAGGGAAAGCTTTTTATGCCATTTGAGTTAGTTTTGCTATATTTGATGCTCTCCATCTTCAGTATAGAAGCTTGATTTTTCCCAGTTTTTTTTTTTTTGGTCTTCACATCCTTTGAGTACACGAGTAGAGATTGCTTATTTCATGGGCAATATTTATTTATAATATTTATATCATTTAAATACTAAATAAAGAATACAGTAGAAATGAAGAGTTAAATACATTATATATGGAGTTATATTAGAAACTATGAGCTCCTTATGTTGGGATGGACTGCCCACATGCTTTACAGAATTCTGACTACCAGAACCACTAATGGACTCAAAGAATTACACTAATTACACACAATCCTTGAGTGGCACAGAGGTGGACAGCGACAGATGACAATGGGAATCTGACATCTTTGTAGCATTCATAGAAGCAGATCCTAGGGAGGATACTTTTTTTATGGGAAAAAAAGAACAGCAATATATCAATATATACTTGCATGAAGTTACTCAGATAAAGTTGTCTTCTTTTCAGCTTATCTGGACATACACATACTGAGCAGACAGTTAGAACAGAGCAAGGCAATTTGCTGTTCTTCCCTTCCATGAAATTACTTGTTCCTTATAGTAACTTGTCTGTGCACTGTGAATAAACAGGGGTCTGAAGTCCCTGAGTATGACAAACTATTCATAAGGACTTCAAAAGTAAAAGAATGTGTAATGCTAATGTGTCCCATTATAGATGACAACAAAGGAGTCATCCCTCACGCGATGCAGCTGGAATTTTAGTCCATGTAAACCAGAAAATTTTGCATTACAGCTGTGGGATAAAACTGCTTGGTATTATTATAGCCTATATCAATCTTACTAGTTATCACAGCCCAGCCCTCAGAAAATGAAAAATCTTCAACTTTCTTTTCTTCCAAGTCTGCCCTCAACATATTTTTTCTCTTGCATAGAGAAAGTGAAGCCTACATTAAAGCTAATGAGACAGCAGTGCTACTATACATGTTGGTTGGTCAGGCTTTACAAAAACAAACTTGTATTATACTTTCCCTTTCAGAATTTTCCTAACCACCTGCTTCACTATTATTACCAATCCTGTTTTGAAATAGGTATGTATTTTAATGTCATTGAGCTTCTAATTACATGGAATTAATAAATACAGTACTATCAACCACACCATTGCTTTCAGGCTTTTTCCAACAGTGAGATAAAACCTACCTAATAAAAGGAGAAAGTTATAGGCAAGAATACATGAATATGCTTATAGTCCTACTCCTATAATAAGTAAATTTTGTTCTTGAGTTCAGTATTCTATGATTCTATGATTCAGAGAGATCCTGAGTTTAGACAAGCTCAGTAAAAGATGATGTTTGCAGGAGAAAAGCATAATGAAAGTTTACCAACAGCTAAATTAACCATTAACCACAGTCAAAGCCTGTAGCACACTATGTTTTATCAATGTCTACAGCTGTGTGTAAGTACTGCTGAAAGCCGTATTTAAAGATTAGCCTGATCAGTATGCACAGGATGAATTATTACCCAAAGTGATAATCAACAGTCACAAAAAGGAAAATATTTTCTGGGTTTTCTTCCTTACAGTGCTGAGATACATGAACATATTTTATCATTTCAAATGGCAAATATGCTTCCCTGGCTTTCTCATTCTAGCTTCATTTTAAGCTCACCACTGCTTGAAAAAAAAAATAAAAATCAGTGGTAATAAAATATCAAATTGTGTTTATAAGTGAAGCAATGCAGAGAAGATTTACAACATAAATTGATAAAAATTAAATGGGAATGCAATCAGATGTGAAAAAACATCTGCAGGAAATATTCTTAATATTCGTTATAAAGGAAAACAATTATTTACAGAAAAGAAGCACGAAATTAAAGGTTATCAGGAAGAAATTATTTACATTTCATTTATGTGAATTTGATTTTATAAACTGGAAAATCCTTTTTAATTAAATCTGCCATCAAATACCTTTAATTTGGATTAATATAATTTGACAATCTAGGTATAGTAGTTTAATCACGAAAAATCAGCCACATAATTGTGAACTTACTTAATGTAATTATTGAAATGTTTGTTATATTCCAGACACACCAAAAATGTATTCTATGACATGCTGGTTACTGAATCTGGCAGCGATCAACAAAAAAAATTCACTGCCATTAACTGTTGATCGCATATTTTTTATGTTGTCGCTGCTAGATTCAGTAAGCAGCATGTCAAATCGTACTCGGTTGACAGCCAAGGCATCAGGAGGAGTAGGTGACATTGCCCTCTGCTTTCTGTGCTGCTGGCATCTTGCTATCCCAGCTGAGATTTCACAGGGCTGTAGGAGGGGGTGGGCGCTCTACTCTTCACTGCTGCCTGAGGATATAGCAAGTTTTTTGTGCCTTGCTAGCATCTGCAACTCATGGCAGGACACAAACCTGGTTTTCCACCGCAGCTGTCAGAACACTGTAATTTACAGTTGGGCTTTGTGTTCATCACAAAAGAAAGAAATGGATATATCAAAAAAGCATATGCAACCCAAAGAAACTGAGAGAAAAATTCATAAAAAACAGCAGTAATGTTACTCAGAAAGAATAAACAGGCAAAAGGTGTGCATGAAAAGAAATATCTGGGTTAAAAATGTATCAGTAGGTCTTTAAATTAATCCCATAGTAAATTCAGAGTTTGAATGTGAGCTAGACTTTATGACAAAAGAGACGAAAAAGCCATTATATTATAAATAGATCATTTTAGCTTCTCTAAAAGATATCTTAAGTATTCATCACTCATTATAAAATTAAACTGTCATATCTTGCAATGAGTTAGAGAATTCAAACTAGAAACATCTCAGCATTAGAGCGCTTTGCAAGTTTCATTTTCTTTGAAGTATGTTTGAGTTTAATTAGACTAGAATCTTCAAAGAGCTCACCATTTGACTACCTATTGTGAAAAAAGGCCAAAGGGTGTCTCTGCACCATCAATTTATAATCTTTGTCTAGAAAATCCCTGGGACTTCCTGGTCACAATTCTACTCAGTAGAACAGAAATGTGGGAACAAAGCCACTAAACATCCAACAGCTGCCCCACAAAAAGGGTAGACTTAAATTCTTAGGCATTATTCCAGAAAAATTTTTGCCATTTTTCCTTGTCATTTCCTTCATTACAACCTAATTATTTCAAGATTATTTGACTGAGTATCTTCATAATTCTGCTTACACATTTGTCACAGTCACCCTCAAACAGCAACATGCCATGACTTGTGTGTCCTGTTAGTAAGATGAATGTAATTGAATTATTGTTACTGTCTCATGGTTAGACTGCTGTAAGAAATATGTTCTGAAAATGTTGACAAGAAGAAGGTGACATTCCAGTCTCTTGTCATATTTTTACATTCTACGTTGAATTTACCAAATAAAATCTCACTGCACAATGTCTGGAATATAAGATCAACATTAAGATATCCATGGTTTCATAAAGTGACAAAAATAATAAATCAACACACAGCAACTCAAAATTATCTTAACACAAGGTGAAATGGGAATAAATCAGGGTCACGAGTTCATATCTGTGTCTGAAATACAACACGAAAATGCAGAGGTTAGGGTTTAAGAGTAACAGAGGTGCTGCAAGCCAATTCCATTCTCAGTACTGGTCTTTCTGTTGTTTCCCTGACCTTGTTAAGTAATTTTTCAACACATTTTGTCTTAAAATTTTGAAGATGTTCAACATGCATCACATGATGACTGGATGGTAATAAATAACTGTTGACATTGTTTTTTTTTAAAGGACCCGCTCTATGACTGCCAGTTTATTCTACTTTTTGTGATTTGGAGGGGACTCATGAAAGAAGAAAAAAATGGATTCTTGTCAAAATATTCCTTCCTGTTAGCTTTTTTTGTGTTATTCCCAAATTATGTAAGATATTTCTGTCATCTTGCATCTACCTCATATTTCAGTGGGAAGTCTGGAAAAATATTCCAAACATCAGATGCTTCTGAATTTAAATCAAGACAAAGCTAAACAGATGCCATAATCTTAATTTTACTGTTCAGAATACCCAGACCTGAAAATGGAGAACTAAACTAAGTATTCCATACTGTGCTTTATAACAGAAGTGTTGCAAAGTTTTATTAAAATTCCCTTAACTGCTCAGAAATACGGGCTCCTGGTTGGTTTTACTTTCTTATTTTTACCTTGTCAGAACTCAAATGTAGCTTACAGACCTATTCTTCCATATTTAAAATAACAAGAATGTACAGAAAACATCACCTCAAGTTAAAACAGCAGACTCATGGAAGTGCAGTTACAGAAGACAATTTGCAACAGATGTACTTGTATGTTAAATCTGCCTAAAATATGAATAATAACAGGTCTGCCACTGACTGGGCAAGACCTTGTAATGTCGTTCTTTTTTCAAATGCTGCATGCTTTCCAAGTCTGGAAAATAGGTGCTACAGCACTTTGTTAGATTATGAAACCTACTACTGTCAGAACTAGAGCAGGAACCAGCAGTGCTATTCATTTTCACGTTTCAGCTGAAATGTGGTAATGTTCAGAAATACTGTTTTTATAATTTTTCAGCATTTTCTAATCTATTTTGACTGAAGTAACTGCTCTCCCAGCTGTGAAATCTATGTTGGCTGACATCTCTTTTGCCTCTCAATCACATTAACACGTGCCCATATTGCAAACATAAATAGTCATTCATTTTCATGTCACCCCTTTAGCATACCTTGCATTCCTCTGCCCTCTCCCACAACCTTCTAATTGCCATAGTAGCATATCTTACAGTTTGGGAAACACTATCAAACTCCAATGCAGATTACAAGCAAAATATCCTTCATTTCAGGGCCAGCAGCCCAATTTAAAAATAAATTCAAAGCAAAGTACATATATACTTAAGAGTTTCTTTTTACTCACAAGAGGTTCTGCCATGATAATACGAATCTTGCGTTCAGCCAGAGTAGTAAAGTTAACAAATAAGCTCTTGAGGACATATTCGCCTGGTTTACTGTCTGGGTCAACATTAATAGGTAACATGGCTGGAGGTCCTTTTTCTCTCTGTGTACCAGAAACAGGCGGGACAGGTGGCTTGATATATCCGTTACCAACTGGAGAAGCTGAAATGTAGAAAAGGCACATTTACTTATGGGTGATTCAACATATCTTTTCCAGAACATCTCAATGGCCTACTATACTGTCAAAGCAAAACTGGAGACTAGTTGATGATCAAAGAAACACACAACATATAAATACCATTTCCTCGGTATAGTTATAGGTAAAAGCTAGACTGGAAGAAGAAATCAAAGATGAAATATTATGCATCCAAATTAAGTAGTGTTTACTATGCACTCCACATTAAATACCCTTTTTTTACATGGTAAGACTTGCTGACACCTAACTGAATAACATCCTTATTTCTTATCCTTTGTCTTACAGGTCAGATCTGCAGCTCAGTTGTCAAGAAACAAACATTCTTTATGGCTATTCAAGCTGACCTGTCCTTACAAAAGTCAGGAGTCTGGTCTTTTGTCTAAGCTGAGATGTAAAGGGCCTGATTTTCCTCTCATTTATACTGAGGTCAGTCAAGAATTACTCCTTTAAAAACAATGACATTTCACCAATCTAAATCTTACACGAAGAGTCGGACACAAAATGGTTGCCATAGCCAAAAAGGTGTTCATTCTGTATTAGTTTTCCTGAAAGTACCAAACCCTACAGTCCCATTTAGCACTTGCGCAATCACAATTAGTGTACTAAGCCCAGTTTTGGGATCCCCCATACAAGAATGACAATCCTGTTCTGGAGCAAGGCCAAGGGAGGATGATGAAGATGGTCAGGAGCTTGCATGCGTGCTACATGAGTACAGGCCGAGAGTGCTGGACTAGTTCAACCTTAAGAGAAGCCTACAGCAGTCTTCAGCTACCTAATGAGAGTATAGCAAAGATGCAGCCAGACTTTGAGCACGGTGACAGGACAAGAGACAACAGACACTAGTTAGAATGAAGGAAATTCCTATTAGGTATATTGAAAAAAATTCCACTATGAGTGGGTGATCAAACACAGGTACAGATTGTCCACAGATAGAGTAGAAACACCACTCTTGAAGACACTCAAAACTTGACTGAACAAGGCCCTAAGAAACCTTCTCTAGTTCTCCAATTCTCCAGAGGTCCCTTCCAATCTAAGTTATCCTGTCATGCTGTGGATTTCCCATAGCCAGTATCAAGATATTCTGCACTAGGCTTAGCTCTACTTAAGTGTTCTTTCTGAGAAACCGAAGTAAAAATAAACTTAAGTACTGTGAAACAAAACCTCATTAATTCAAATATTACTATTATATGCATAATATTTCCAAGAGAAAATCCTCAGGCTTAGCTCTTACTGGCAATAAACTCACATCTGGCCTTCAGGAAGGTACTGGTAGCACTCTCTTTTGGCTTTGCCAAAGACTTTAAAAGCAAATTAAGTAACATTGCAAAGACCATCCGTTAACCACCCTGAATGCAATGAAAGTGTTGTAACACTCGTAAGAACTGTTGGTGATTGGGACAGAGGTGCTTTAATACAACACAAACTGTGGAAAATGTTGTGAACTAATACCTTTATAGCATTTCCCCACAGCACTGCAATTCAAAGTATTACTGAAAAACAAAAAAGATGCACTAGAGGAAAGAGAACATGCTTTCCTTTAGAAAAATCAGAATTTAGAAGTCCAACTTATGACTATAATGCAAGATAGAAATTCTTGTTTTCATGTAGCTATTATTCTTCAAGTGTAACACATCCATGCTTTGAAAATAACTATCCTGATTGACAAGGTATGCCATCATCAGCCTTTAGCACAGCAGCATCACCTCCTCCACTCAAATAAATGTCTCATGCTAGACTTGTTTCCTGCAAAGTTTCACTTGGTTTTTGAGGGCAAAAGCATAATCAAAGAGTCTTGCTGGCATTAGGAGTCTTTGGATAAAACAGAGTCTACAGAACAGTTCTACATTTCTACATCAGTGTTTCCAAGAATACACTGTTGTTCTGAATAAAAATCTGCTTCGAAGTAATGAAAAAAGAGTCACCGGGGAAGAGTGTAATCATCATCACCTAGGCTCTCCTACAGTTGAAGCATGAAGACAGTGGGGATGCAAAGGATCAAATGCAAATTTACATGAGCTATCAAATATACTAGGTAATGGAAATTTCTCCACAAATAGCTTTAGGAAGGAGTCAGACAATATTTTTACAATCACTAACATATTTGCCAATGCGTTGCTTTGATTGGCTCACATTTACTCAGGAAATCAGTTTGATCAACAAGTGCTGATTTACGAAAAACCTTTTTTTGTGAGCCGTGAGCCTGATTTTCTTATGGATTTGTGTCCTTTGTGGGATAAAAGCCCTGCCCTTTACCCTGTCATCACCCCCAGCTCCCTTCATCATTCCCAAGCTCTGTCCCCAGTCCTGCACTCAGGGCTGGGCAGGCTGGCTGCTAACCAGTCAGCCTCTGCCAAGCAAAACACACCCAGGCTGGGCTGCCTGCCTCTCTGGCTAGTGCTGCCATTCCAGGCTCCATCCTGAGGGAACCTGGAGCAACCTAATCAAATTCAAACTTGCCTTCTGTTCCTCGGGCAATTTCAGTTTAAACTGGCTACTAAGTTCGCAATCTACTACAAAGGGATATGCACAAGTGGAAGAAAGGCAGGCAGAGTGTGGGATAATGCATGCCTCACATCCTTATAGAATTATGTTTAAGAAACCCTACTCAAACTACCTGGGAGCTGTCACCCTTTACCTCAATCATTGTGGCATTCAGCCAGAATTTTGAGACTGGAATTTAAATCCACTGTCATTGTCATTAGGAATCTTTTTAACAATGATGCTGTTAGGCTGTGATGTAGGCTGAACTAATTTTTTTTCTTCAGACATCTAACTGAAAAACCAATTATTTGCACACTGCAATGGAGAAATGCAATTATTTGTGAGATTTGTCAGTGCACCCAAAATTCTTATTCTTGCCCTTCTTTGAAACATGGAACTCTATAGCCTTTCCCTCAGATAAAGAAAAATAATATCCTTGGGGTTAATACCTATCATTGCTATAGCAATTACAGCAGTTATAGAAATGACTGACATATGACATAGATTTAGTTCGAATTTTCAGAAGATCATTTTATAGCTGCTAACTCCACTTAAGCATCTTCAGTGTGGAAGTTAATACTGCCAACAGTGTGAGGGTTCTGAGTGGATCGTGAGTTGGTCATGAACTATTATATACAGGTTTGGCTTTCTAATGCATCTTTTCAGTTCCATTATCTCAAGCATTTGCATATGTTTGATATTTGCATTGCAAAAACCTGGCCCAGTGACTAGACTATCACTGACATCCATACTGATGATGTATGAGCTTTAAAAGCATATAGTTCTTTTTCCTAGACTGAGAGCAATAAAACTCAGTTTGCCTCTGGGACATAAAATTGGAAATCAAGGACTAAAAATTTAACAGCATTAAAATCATCCATTATTGGTCCCCCTATGTTGACACATTATGATATATGCCTTAAAAAGGATGTGTCCACTTGTGTCAGTTATGCCAGTGAAACTCTGTCCCATTAAATAAAAGGCATAATTTTTATGTGAGAAATCACCACATATAGTTTGTATGGGTTTATGCAGGAGATATCTAGGGAGGGCGGGGTGGGAGGAGGGGGTTATACTCAATTCTAAATATTGATTTAATTGGCAAATTAAGTTTTTACTTGATTTCAAAATAATGTTCAAAAATGTTCTACAAAGAGAAGTACCAGAAAGGACCACTTTAACAATTAGTTTGAACTCCTAACATATTGTGGGGTACCAGTCACCACACAAGTACTGCATTAAACTAAACCCTTCACCTAGAGAAAAGTAGCTCATTCCCAAGGACAATGAACGGTGATGCACATGCAGGAGACCATGGTAACCCTGATGCCCAAGGGTCCTGCAATAGCAAGGAATCTATAGGTCAGTTTTAGAAAGTTGTATAAATAGTTAAAGCTCCAAGCCTAGGAAAATCTGTACAAAAAGATTAACTATGCTGGAGCAACTATGAGATGACTGCACCATTTTCAGGTGAAATTCTGTCTGAGGACTACTTCTCTCAAACAACCCATTTTCTTGTTTCCAATACATGTTCCCTATTTTCCTAATGTATCTGCAATAAGCTGCATTTAAATAACACTCTTTTCTTACAGAATATTTTAATTTAGTTCAGGATATAACCATAGGATTTTCTCAAGGTATTTTTAAAAAATAAAAATATCACATATAGTTGTCAACACAACCATAAACTACTACTATAGAAATAATTACTGAACTAAAATCACTGCAGAAATTTTTCTGTATTGATCTGTATTGATCCTTTCCCCAATCACAGAAACAGTTGTTAAAAAGCTCAGCAGTTTTAACACACAAACACACACGGTCACTGAGCTGATAGTGGGGATGAGTACAACATGCAATTAACATAACAGAATCTCTGCTATGATTCATACTTCAGGTAATTTTCTTAAAGCTCTAAGATGAAGTAAAACAACAGAACAATCACAGTGCACAAGCCAAGGGTCTGGCTACACTGAATACAACTTCACTCAAACACAGTTACTGGATTTTCAGTATCCTTAAGCAGAAGAAACAGAGATTACTGGGTTTTAGTTGACTGTGTCAAATATACATTTTAGCAAAAAAAACCAATCTAATAACACAACCAAAACACGTATTTGCATTATTTTCATACCTACCGAGCCCCTTTATAAAGCTGATCACACTGGATTTTCTCCAACATGCTACTGTAATATCCATGAGCCTGTGAATACCTGAAATATTCTGCTCCTTCAGTTAGAAAAGTTAGAATCCTTTTCTAACTAAAATCAAAAAGGAAATGAGCTGTCTCATAATCCCGTTTCATACTTCACTATAAATTTTTCAGCACTGAGGCAGACATTTCTTTCAGTTTTCAGGGGTTTTTTTTAATAGACAAGTGCTGAAGACCTATAATGTGTAAGTTGGAGCAGGCCTCTGGATCAGATCAGCCTTTCCATAGCCAAATGGGTAATTTTTAGCTTCAGCATATGATGATGACCACTCACAGAGTGGCTGCATGTCTATATTTATCCACAAGTACATACTATGCTGACAGATTAGTGAAACTACTTCAGGCACGCCAAGAACATGAGACAGTATAATGGAGTTCGTCAATAAAAACCCATGTATATCAAACACACATACTATCATACAATCCAAAGTGAAAACAAGAAGTATGGAAATGCAAAGCACAGAGACAGCATAGGATGGGTTTTCCTTTGCAATTAAGGTCTTTTGGCCAGAAGTACATACAGTCCAAATTCCTTGTGATAAAACTAATGCAGTATCTCTTCTCTTCTCATGCCAAGAGTCAGTAAGAAACCTCATATCCTTCAGGGTAATTATACAGCTGCTGAAATAACTCTTAAGAAAATCTGCTTTGCTTTAAACCTGCAATTATAATATTAGAAAGAAAATACATTATTAGATAAAGTGCGAAGAATTTAATTTACAAAGATGTGATACATGTGCCAATGTTACCAAAAGGTGGCTTTTTCACCCTTGAAGTAAAACATTCTCAACTAGTTTGAGCTTGACAGACAAAGAGAAAAAATTCAAAGGAAACTTTTGCTGAAAGAAACAAACTAAAAGTCTAGCAGATCCATTTTTATCTTGATGAACGAAACTGTAAGATTCCCAAGGAAAATGTTATTCCAGCATACTAGTTAAGATGCAGTAGCAGCACTATTTTAACGTAAGCATGACTTTCACAGTTCATTTGCATGTTTCAACAAAAAATAACCATAAAAGCATAAGGTTATCCAATAAAATATAATATTAATGACATGCAATATATATGATAGGAAATCTATTTAAAGTACAGGACTTTATGGTGAGCAATCGATGCCATTGATGTCTGATCTTTTTGTGTTTCTGATTCTCTCTTAGGAGGATTTACAGTCAAAAATGAAAAAACAGGAAGAATTCAATGTACATCTGACTCCCACATTCAGGCTATTTGGGAAGTAAATGGGTAAGGCACAGTGGTAAAGGTTCTGGTCTTACTCTTCACATGGAATACTCTTCACAGGAATGAATATTCACCTACATGTTTTGTTTACTGCTTATTTTCCATTTTTTATTAAAAGCGTTCATAAAACAGGGAGTAAATACACCATTACTAAGATACTTCTCCCCTCTTTGCAACGGCACGCTTACCTAAATATAATTTAAAATAAATGCAAGAAAAAATATAATTAAATACAAAATATATAATTATATAAATACAATTAAAATAAACATAAGAAAAACTGATTGTATGGTTTGTTGTAATTTCTAAGCTCCATATTAAACCTGCTGCATTAATCATCTGCCATAAGCAACAGCACTGCAGACATAGATTACCTTCTGTAGTGCTGGAAACCATTTACACTTCCAGCTGCACCGAGGTTGGCATGCACTATCCTAAGGATGGAGAGATTTTTAATAACCCTTTGGACATGTATGTCCCAGGCAGAAAGTATCAACTGTGGAGCATTGATAATATACTTAACTAAACGTACTGCTGCAAAGCTTCCTCTATTTTAATACGGCTCATTAACAGGTGAGAGAATTCTTGGCAGTGAAAAATTCACTCGCTGACAGCAGCACGTAGATATAGAT
Source organism: Psittacus erithacus (assembly GCA_009867235.2). NCBI lineage: Eukaryota > Metazoa > Chordata > Aves > Psittaciformes > Psittacidae > Psittacus > Psittacus erithacus. The sequence continues at coordinate 12,448 of WYDI02033346.1, read as the reverse complement.
TGTAGATACAGCCACATACAGACATTAAGAAAACATGAGAGAACCTATATAGCAAAAAGCTCCCCTCTTAGTAGAACAAAGTTGTCTCCAAAACTACACATATTAGAAACCTCTGAAGACTTTGTCTAAAACTGTTCAAGCAGCTACTGGAAGAAGACACTAGGACATTAGGTGCAGCTGTCTTTACACAGGAACTTGACATAAAACTATCCCAATTCATCCTGTCTTTCAAAAGCCTATTTAATCCAAATACATGATTCTTCAAGAAGAGTAACTTTGGGTTACCAACTAGGTACATGGTCTGCAATACCACAAAGATAAAACCCAGTAATTCTATGCAAAACCAAAGTCTGGGCATAGCATGTAAATCCCTATGCCAGAGGAAATACTACCTACTCTAGGAGATAAAATGGAAGAGGCCATGAGGTCAGCAGGGAAAAGTATAGAAGTTCAAGATTCTGAAGCAAAACAGCTCATTCTGAACATGAGGGAATAACAGATTTCACAGAATTTCCTAAAAACGTGATGAGAGATGACCTAAGCTCTTCAAAATGGAAATCTTCAAACCTCTTGATTATGCTGAAATTGTTAAGAGGGAAAAGGCTAATTTATAAATTTTAGATTCCTCCATCTCTTTAAAGAGACATGCCTCAGGAGAGTTATCTGTGTAAAAGGGCACAGGGAAGAGAAAGGAAGGAGGTATCTTCAGTGACAGAGGCATTCCAGGATTTGGTCACAGATTTAACTGAGATGAGACCAATATTTTAAATTATTTCTGTCTGAAGACTTAGTGAAAAAACACTGTTGCCAGGTTTCAATATATTTATTCCACTGTTACCAGAATGCTTGAACTGTTCCAGACAGTTCCAGACCTTGTAGACTTGGTTGGGCAATACTTTAAGATTTCTATTCCTCTTACCACAAGAAGAGACTGGAAATTCTAGGTGAACACAAGGAACAGAATGGCGCCTCAGAACAAGTCCCAGATCCAGTCCTCTGCAGGCTAGAAACAAAATGCAGCATCCATGAAAGTATATGGCCACTCAGGAGACTTGATGGATGCTGAAATACCACTTGTGGGGGATGCTCTTCTCTGCACATGTACAAAGAGCTCAAATGCTCATTCCACTCAGAGACGCTTATGAAATAGACACCTTTTGAGATGAACTGCATTAGGAAATAACCAGTTTAATACAGATATCTTTGCCCACGCACAGGGAAAGAGGGAAACATTAAAACAGGGAAACGGTCCTCACATACATTGTCGGGTTTTATTTGAGATGGATGTGGTTAAGTTCCTGGTGGCTTTGAAGCTAAGAATCTTGTTTAGCCTAGTACCTCCAAAAGGTTAAAACTGTTGGTTTGGCTTTATTAGCCACTAACAACCTTCTGGCTCTCAAATCCTAGCTGCTGGCAGGTAGGTGTTAAGCTTCATAATCCTCAGATATGCACTGCAATTTGGTGGAAGAGAGGGGTAACTGATACAAGACCTCATAGAGGAAAGCCATGGGTAGAACACATTTTCTCCTCTTGCAAGAGATTGTTTCTCCATATGCAGGGGGATTCAAGAATGATGACTGTTAAAACAAACAACCAAACAGGAAATCCTGTCATATAAATCCATCCACTTTCTAAAGATCTTTTCACTGGCTTGGCAAAGCTCCTAGTAACTATGACCCCGTAAGATGTAGACTTCCCCTCTCTCTTTCTTCTAAGTTGCAGGGCAGGGGTTGAGCAGCTGAACAATGTTCACTAGGTTCTTCTCTCAGGTCCTTGCAAGACATCTGAGGCAGAAAAGCAATTCTCCTTCCTGTCCATTTTCTTTCCTCACCATTTATTTTTCTACTCCCTTTCCTCTAGATCATTATTTCTTGTATACTTATGCCACTGTTCTAAAGATATCTGGGAATCTAAACATGTAACAGAGACTTTCAGCTCTGCTCATTTTGGAACTTGCTTGGTTTATTATGAGATTAAAGACTGAAAAAAAAGCCAGATAATCTTGTGGACAATCCCAAAACAACTGTTAGCTGTCATTCAAGTGCTCCATTTGGGGGTAACTTCTCACTAAAGGAAGTTGCTCCTGATATCATCCAAATAAAACATAAATACTTCTCAGTTTCTGTGTTTTATATGGTAACGACATGCTGCTGCTTTGAAGGCTGACTTGAGATTAACAACATACTTTCAAAACCTTGGTATCTTTCCTATATAACTTCAAAAGTTTTGTTACCTTTTCCAGGTATTTCAAAAGAAAAAAACTCCAAATAAAGGTGAAAAGATACATTCAGATCATCGTTCTCAGAGGAGTAGATTAACTGTGTTTGGGTTTTGTTTTTTTTTAAATTACAACACTGAAAAGTTTTATTTCTGAAACAGAATTTCTTTGAGCTCAAATAGCACTTAAAAAGTATTTTATTTTAAGTAAAGATGTTCATACTCATCTTTTACACTTTTTTATGTACTAAGGAAAAAGCTACCCTGCACTTTGTTTTCATTTGATCAGAAAATAGCTTCCTGTAAGATTTTTAGACAGATGTTTTCTTGGGTTTGCTTTCCTCCAAGGAGACAGGCAGATAAAGATATTCCTGTCATTTTGTGGTTGATGGGTGTCAGCAGAAGAATTATTTTTAGGGAACTTGGGAAAGTGCCGAGGAAGCACAAGGCTAAAAGGGTCCCAAAAGAGAAGTAATAGTTACTTCCAAAAGAGGGACCAGCAAAGAGGGAGGATGTGACCCACATCTTCCTTCCCTACCATACTGGTTTTGACTGAGTAGAGTTAATTTACTTCACAGTAGCTGGTATGGGGCTGTGTATTGGATTTGTACTGGAAACAGTGCTGATAATTCAGGGATGTTTCAGTTGTTGCTCAACAGTGCTTACAAAGAGCCTTTTCTGCTCCTTACATCGCCCCACCAGCGAGTGAGCTCTATGTAAAGCTGGGGAAGAAGAAGGAAGGGAGGGACATTTGAAATGTTGGCAGTTGTCTTCCCAAGTAAGCATTACGTATGATGAAGCCCTGCTGTCCTGGAGATGGCTGAACACCTGGTGATGAGAAGTGGTGAATGAATTCCTTAGTTTGCTTTGCTCCTGTACAGTTTTTGCTTTACTTATTGAGCTGTCTTTATCCCAACCCATGAGTTCGCTAACTTTTACTCTACCAACTCTCCCTCATCTCCACTGGGGGAGAGGAAGGGGGGGAATGAGGGAGTGGTTGAGTGAGGCTTAGTGGCTGCCTCGGGTTAAACCACGACACCTACACATTTTCTCCTGGAGAGAGTATATGTTTCCTTTTCTCCCTAAATGTTTTACAGTAAGACTGCCAGAGTCCAGGAATTAAAAAAAAAATAAAACTGCTTATTTTTTAGTACAGAAAGACATCAAAAGCTTGCATCTGAGTCTTCTTCCAATTTCAACAGGTACTTCAGAATTTAAAACTAGAAACCTCCCCGAATTTTTGTTGTCTGTCCACACTTGCCGTTCCAAACCACTGACAAATGTTAGTTCATGCTGCTAAAACTCATGTGTTTCACTGGAATGAAAACTGCAAATAATTTATGGATTACATGACTTCTGTGCAATGTACACATCGAATGAAAACCCGAGCATGCTGTAATGCACTTGTGCAAAGATAAGGAGTATTTTATTACTGATGCACAAAAAGAAACAGACTGTAACTAATTTCCTTCTGAAATTGTATGGCCAGAACAGTCCTACTGACGTAATGCTGTTCAATGACTGAGCATTGATTTCCTAAAGAGTTCTGCTTATTTCACGCCATAATAAATATGATGTGATGTGGCCTCAAGCCGGGCCAGGGAAGTTTTAGGCTGGGTACTAGGAAACATTTCTTCACCAAGAGGGTGATCAGGTATTGAAACAGGCTGCCTAGGGGAGCGATGGAATCTTTTGAACACTTTCCTTGGAAGTGTTTGAAAATCATTTAGATGAGGCCCTTAGTGACATGGCTTAGTGGTGGACTTGGCAGTCCTGGGGTAACAGTTGGACACGATTCTAGCTGATTCTGATTCAAAGTGCAGTACTATTCTGAAGAAAAATCTTTAAAACTGTAGTTGCTTCCTTCACCTCATCTTATGATGCACCTGTTCTACATGATGGCTGCCTTTTAGGAGAAGGTGCAAAATTAGACACCTACAGGCCAAACACTGAACTTAATGCAGCCATCTAGACTGGACATTCCTAAGTGATTCATCATTCATCATGCCTTCTTAGATTCTTATCTTAAGACAGAATAAATCACTTTCTGGAGGTATATCATTTGTCAGAGATTACCGAAGGAGAACTAACAACAAAGATATTCATCCAAGGTTGTAAGAGATGACTTTCCTAAGTCTGTAGACTCTCGAATAGCATTTTATAGAGATTGAACTGCACTGTGGTGCATTTCAGCAGCTGCTGCCTAGGATACATACCCTTGCCTTGATACATACATGTTGAGTGGAAAATGGAATACCAGGAGTAAACCAAGCCTCAAGCTGGCACTGTGAACTGGCAAGTTTAACCTTCACAGACCAAAAAGGCTTACTAAATTTTGTGAAGCTTTCTGTGATGAAACCACAGGAGAGATTTCTGTGAATAAAGACGAACATGAGGATAAGCCAGAAATTCATTCATGTTTCCCTCTACCTTGAAGCATAGAAAGTAACATTTATACAAAGAAAAATGAGAGAAAAATTTTTGTAGCTAAGATCTGGATTAATAATTATCATTATCAATCCCCTACTCTATGTCTGATTGAATCATTATTCTTATTATTTATTAATGGCTGCAGCAGCACACTCACAACATTGTCTATCTTCTATACTCAATAAAACACTATTTGGCCTCTTTGCTTGAAGACAACTCAGCACACGCTGTGTCATTTTTTATTAGCCACCAACCATTGTGAGACTGTAGTATCTAATAACCCTTTATTAACATTACATTAACAACTGTTTCTTTGAAACTGAAGTTCACTTGTTTCTTAGCCACAAACCTAAATGCAAATGTAAATGCTTGCAGCTTTGCTAGACTCAGACTCCAGGACATAAATATTTTTCATGGTGACTCTGGAATACAAAACCAGTAGGGACAAGATAATGGGTTTTGCTACCCACATGAGCTCAGTGAAGGTTTTTGAAAGTTTGGCTTGAGTACAGCTGCTACTGAAAACTTTTCACTTGAACAGATGAGTGAACCCTATGTAATTTATAGCTGCTGTCCAAGGGACCTTCTGCATGACTGGACAGTTGCAAATACCAAACACAACATGGATAGGACATTGCTCTCATGCTGGTTCGTGGGCCGTGACAAAAAACTCCTTCCATATATTGAAATGTCTAAATGTTTTGGAGTAAGCGACTGCCAGAAATAAGTTATTAAATTTGGAGAGGAACATGTACCTGTAGAGTTAAAACTCTGCATCATTTAGTTACAAAAATAAACAAAGAAATTGAAGGTTAACATTGGATTTTCCAAATAAACAGTTTAAACATGGAGAAAACAAAATAATTCGTTAGAAAAATTCGAGAGCCTAATTACATCTGAAAATAAAAAAAAATTTTCCTTTATCAGATATTCAAAAGAAAATTCAGTATTCCTGACAAAACTAGTATTATATCATGTTAAAGTGACCTTATCTTAAAGTGTGAGCAAGCACAATCCAGGCAACCACAACACAGCTGGCCTGATATTCATCCCGGAATGGCTGCATTTGATTAATAAATAACCAAAGTATAACTGGTATAACACCATATGCATAGATTTATGGAAAGTAGATTTTATTAAACTATCTTTTTATGAGACTGTAAATTTGGTTAATGAGGTTAAAAGTCTAGTCTTATATTTCTGTTTGGCAGGTGGATTGGTATCTTACCAAACTTTAAAATGAGAACCAAAAAAATAATGTTTACAACAAAAATAGATTAAAAGCTAGCTGACAGATACTTCTTAAAATGGGTTAAGGGAGATTCATCCTCTAATGAATGTATTTCTAATGGAAGTACAGAGACCAGTTCTTGGTCCTGGACTGTTTACCCTTACTATTAATGACATAAAATATTTCTATGAGTTTTACAGGCAAAACATAGATTAAGAGCAGTTGGCAGAAAAAATAATAGCAAAAAGGTCCTTCTACTTTGAACAGCATTTTGAAAACTAAATGCAAGCAAAGCATATATGAGATATTAATTCTAACCTATGGAGAAGTGCATAGCCAGAGACAAAGAACACTCACCACACAAACAGAATCATGCTTTCTATTCCTGTGAAGCACTGCTGGTGAAAAAAGGCCTGAGACCAGGATGACTAATATACTGAAAACAGGCTGCTATTCTTGTGACCTGAAGAGCTATGGAGAGGTTTTTCAAGCAGGATAAACAAAAGCAAAAGCAGGAAAGCTCTAATGCATCACTGCCAGTGTCTCTGCAACCATTGCTGGATGGTTAGTCCCGTTCTGGTGTCTGCAATTTGAGAAAGATGCTGATGAACTAGAGAACGTTCAGCAAAGGCAACCATATAATGACTGGAAAACTTGCCTTAAAACTTAGTTTAGTTTGACCATGAGAAAGTTACAGACTCTTTTAATCATATCCTCTAATGACAGGAATTTGCACCTATTGCACCTACAATGCCTATTTGCAAAACATATTTACATGGAGCCACTCAACTCAAATTGCCTTTTAAGACAACACAAGTATTAAGGCATTTCCAAAGTGTGATTCATTACCTCCTAATAAATATGTCTACAGCAGCTCATCTGAACTGTACCCTAAAGTGCATATTTGTCTTCACTGGCTATCAGGAAAGCCAGGCTTGACTATGTCAGATGTAATACCTGAAAGTTAGGAGAAATGAATTCCATGCCTGCTAAGCATGAATATGAGAAAGAGAAATTTGCTAACAGACAGCTCTCAATTCAGAAACATTCAATGTCTGGAATTTTAAACTAGACAAATGCATTAAAGAAGTTAAACACAAAAGGAAGGAAATTAACTGCCAGAATGCTATTAAGGCTGGTGCTGATTCTTCCATTACTGGTAAGTTGAAATTGAGATTTTTTAAGACATGCTTTGGTTCAAACAGAAATTAATTGAGAGAAAGCATAAAGCCTGCTCTATGAGGAGAACAGACTGGATGACACAATGTTTTTTTCTGGTTGTGTAATTTATGACTTGCTGAATACATTAGTAGAAAACATAGCTGAGAACAATCTTTCATTAGTGAAGTGCAATACAGACATTCTAAGAAGCATTCTATCTCTAACCTTGACAGTACAAAGAAGCAGAAGTCTGAATGCGTATCAGTACTTGATTTCTCTTTGTATACCCAGGTACAAATATAACTTGTGTGACCAGACTATCTTTCTGATTTACGTAATAATTCCCTGCCATGACGGTTTGCTTGTCAAATATGCTTTGCTAAAACAGAAGCTGATTTTAAGGGCTGTTTTGTAGAATACACCCCAGGAGGTCACGGAAGTTGAGGCAACTTACTGGATGATTCAATTTTCAATGAATATTTTAAAGAAAAAACACATTGCCAGAATAATTTATAAATATGCCTTATAAAGTGGAAGTGATAATCACACAAACCGGTGTTTTGCCTTAAGAGAACGCTTGCGCAGAAAAGTGAAGCTCTCTGGACATGCAACGATATGCCCTGGGAAGCCACGTTCTACTGTCTGAGGAGCATGTAAGAACCACAGCTGAAATGCCATTACCAGAAGTATGTTCACATGCACATGAAGGTGAACTGTCCTGAGAATCTGGAAAGGCTAAAACCGAACCTTAGCGCATGTTACAGATCTCCAGCAAATGCCTGATCTGCTAAAGAACAAAGCTGAATCAATACAAAGATTCAAGGCCTGCTCCTTCTACAGCATCACAGTCTGAAATAAAATTCAGTTTCATACTTGGGTGTATAAGAAGGGTTGTGGTAATGCTTTATGCCTTACAGAATTATGTATTCCAACTATTAGACATAATTGTCTTCCTTCTTCTCTTGTGGCATATGAGAAGTTCACCAAACCCAGTAAATTGTCCTGCCTCTGTCCCAAAAAGAACTTTATAACACAATGCTGAGGCTCCAAGGGGGCAGGGGAGCTCAGAAGAAAAACATATGTTTCTAGCAGTATGCAAGTAGGCCAGAATTGTTCTGTTAAAATTACCTGATTCTCATTGGAGAAAGAAATCAAAATGGAACTATACTGACCTAAAAAATGTATAAATTATTTTGTAAATATATATGGAATCAAAAATGTAATTCAAACAAAAGATGGTAGGCAGTGTTTGGCCACACGGTTCCATAAACTGTGATCTTACCATAAATTGTATTAGTTACAAGCATCAGCTGTTGTTATGGGACATCACATCAAATACAATGACAAGCTATATTAGCATAATGGGTTATTATTCCCAGCTCCATGTGATCAGTACTCCATGGCAACTCAATTATAATGAATGGCTTTGTTAGGGAAGCATGTACAAAACTATATGGAGCACATACTTCAAGTACTTTAAATGGTACAGAAGGCTGTTAAAAAATTAGGAATTTATACACCAGGATTGACATTTCTTTCCATATATACACAGAAAGAAGCACTGAAATTTACAGTAAGTTCTCAACAGATCATTGCCATTGTGGGGACTTGGCATCTCCAAGACACTTTCACTCAGGGCTGAAGTCAGTTGAGAAGTTGGGTGCTTAAATGTGGCCTGTGGAACAGAATCCAGAAAACTGACACAAACGATCAGGTGAGTCAGGCAGTAGCTCAGAACACTACCCACAACAGCCAACCGGGCCCAACACCACCTTAGATACATCCCCACAGGACCTCACACTGTTGGGCCACTTCAAATGTACAAAACAGAGGAAAGAAGCAGCTCCCCTCCTTTTCAGTTTGGCTGTTAACTGTTTTTTATGTAACAACTTAAGGGCCAATGAACTCACCTGGAATGCTTAATTAAACCTCAGGATTTTGAACTCTCCTCTCCCATCTTCTTGGAGAGTAACTCATTTTTCTGGCTACTAGCCAGAATGGTAAGGAGGTAAGGATTACCCATGTTCTGCTTGTTCAAGGTTTGAGAAATCTGAAGAAACAATCTCTAATTGAAACCACAGTGACTTAAATACAAGCATGGCTCTAGCTCAGTAGTTGCCACTTAGTTAATAAATTAGTAGAGACACTGCTGGTTTCTCAAAGTGTATCCTTGTGATAATAATGCTGCAAAGAAACAGCTGCACAAAAAAACATACAGGAACTTTAAAATGTTATAAATTGCAAGTTATGCTGTTTATATGCCCAGTCCAGAGCAAACCACTAATCCAAAATAAATCACTCTTTCACATGAGATAAAAAGATACCAGGATAATGACCAATAAAATAAATGTCCGCTTCCACCAATTTATTTTCTTCTACATCATTCTAACCAACAGCAAATGCTGCATTTTGAACAGTAATATTTGTTGCATATAATTTTCTTAACATCTTGAAATAAGACAAATGAAATGAAAGGATTACAGTTAATCAGGTTATTTTAAAGACCCTGGGTATGTTAAATATGACCTTCACATATACTAGGCACTTAACCAAAACCAGAGGGACGGATGCTCTCCTGCAGCTAGACCCAGGCTGACTGCTCCCTACCCTCTCTTTAGGTGGAAGCACAGTGAAAACTCAACGACTTGGCACTTTGTGCACAGGCCCACTTCAGTAGATTTTACCTGCTGGGCAGATGAGCACTTGAGCATCAGATGTGACATATGACAGAGAATGAAACATAGCTGAGGAAGTGGAAGGACTGATGAGAAATGTCACTCTTGAAAGAAACATCATTACCTGGCTCATGTGTTTAGGCAGACCTCAGGCATGCCTGTGAGATGCACGCAGTGGCTCATAATGTTTGACTTAGGTATAAAAACCTGTATGCCCTTGGCCATCTTAGCTACTCAGTAGACACAAACTCGTTTGAGTTACTTTGCCCTGACCAACATGAAAGCACAGACAGAACCAACCAAATGAGGTATTCTGTGGCAGCTGTCTTAACTCTACCATAAATGCAATGTAAGTCATTACTTAGGTTAAAACATATCCTTAAAGATAAAGGTGGATAAGAATCTTGAAATGCTGAAAGCTATAGGATAATATTGTATTCTTTTAGAAAAGATGAGGCCATAGAAGTGAGTTACAATAGATGAAATTACAAACATAACGTGTAAGGACTGATGAAAATTCTATTATGTGCTGGTTTTTTTAAATTTGCATTGTATTTTGTATACAAAATTGTATTACATTGTAATACCTTGTATTTTGATGATTCTGTAAACAGGTCATTTTCGTTTCTTGAAAAAAGTAGAGTCTAAAATATTTATGTAGAATATCTCAGTAGAGTGATTTTAAAATACAGTTTGTGAGTTTTTCAAAAACACACATGAAATCAGTCTAACTCCAATTCCACTGATGCAAACAGTTAAATACTCCCATGTCTTCAGTGAAAAGGCCTCAAGACAATGCTCACCCTTCTGAAAATGCTGCTCAGTATACCTTACTTAAATTATCAATGCAGATATTTATCAGAATTTCGTGACACCATGCCAGTTCTTGTATAGTTTATGGAAAACCATAGCTATAATTGGAATCTGCAAAGCATATGATGTGTATGATTCAAAACAGAAAAAAAGAGACTAAAAAAGATTGTCATTTGTGGCAATGCTGATCATTTGTGTCATGAGAAGTTTAATGACTGAAGATAATATTCAGTATAATGTACAGATACTAACTTTCCAGCCAAACGTTTCAAACTCTAATTCTACAAAGTAGGTAAACATGTCCAGCATAATAACTGTGAACTGAATCAACTTGAAATGTCAATTCCGGATTTAGATTATAAAAAAATTAAAACTTTATAACAAGAAGTCATGCCCTGAGGATACTGTCATAATATAAATGTAATCCTTAAAATGTATGACATCCTAGCCAGGCAGGCTTAGGAGAATTTACCAATAAGGTTGAAACATGGTATGTAAGTATTTGGGATATGTGCTAGCTGTGCAAGAAGATCTGACTAATATTATACAGCCTTTTGTTCTTGATTGAGAAAAGTGCTCGATTAAAATCCATGGCAGCAACTTTGCAGAAATCTCATTACTTTGCAGGAATAGATTTCTTTTTGTAACAGGAAAATAACTGCATAAAGTAATGACAGACTTTATGGCAAACTAGAAAGAATGGTATTAATACTAGGCAGACAGGCATTCTAAGTATCTATTAATATCATAAGCACATGATAAATTTAAACAGATCTCAAACTTGCCAGCAGGGTGATGCTTCCATGTTATTCCTTGATGGACTACTGCTTGTCCTCAAATAAATGAAAACCCCTTATTCTACTTATTCTAATTACTGCTCTCAGAGCTCTCTGGGATTTTCACTTTGGGCAAAATAATGCTGGGAACTGGCCAAAGTGCAGCTATGCATGTGCACTGGCCTTCTCTTACTGCAGGTCCAGAAGATAGTCAAACCTATGCCACTTCTTCCAGCGAAGAGCTGGCCCTTACACTACAGTTTAAAAATGCTGCCTGTCTTGTTTTTCATGTTTCAAAAATAAATTCCATCTCAAAAGACATTTACAGATTCCCATGGCAGGTGCCTTTTCAGATTTTACTCTAAATAACCCCTTAGTTTTATTTTTTCCCTCCTTTTCCTTTGCTGATATTTATATACTCTAATGTAAGGATGATCACAAATGTCATCAACTTGCTATTTACCACCTTCCAAATCCCTAATGAGGGCATAAAATAAAATAAAGCCTAGAGTCCATCCCTGCAGTGCTCAACTGTTTAGCTCATTCTGATGTGACAACAAACCTTCGGAAAGTATATTTTCTTTACAGAGACTCATGTCAGTTTTTAACACATTGCTCTTAAAACTATTATGCTTGAAAGTACGCTGAGTGACACTCAAGTATTCACTAATACCCAAATACATGGTCTTTTTCTTCATTCAGCTGAGAACTCTGCCAAAAACCCCAAGATCTGTTTGACATACTCCCTTGGGAGATCCTGGGACCGACTTGCTTTTATTGTTGGCTAATATACTACCTGCTGTGTTGGGAGAAGAAATGCATGAGGAAGTTATCTGCTACTGTATCACAAGAAAAAATAAAAATATTAATAATCTGGTAAAAGTATGTCTTTGTATATCTGTGTGCTTTCCACTGTGTGCTGCATTACCCCACTGAACCCAGGCATTCAGAAGCAAGGCAATTGTCATGGTTTAAGCCTAGTCAGCCACGCAGTCTCACTTGCTCACTCTTCCCACCCCCCCACCCCCCACCCTGCTCCTGGAGGGATGGGGAGGAGAATCAAAAGAGTGTAACTCCCATGGGCTGAGATAAGAACAGCCCAGTAACTAAGGTATAACACAAACCACTGCTGCTACCACCAATAA
>WYDI02033344.1:0-26127 GCA_009867235.2 Psittacus erithacus | reverse complement strand
AGGGGCTTGGAGCAAGCTGCTCCAGTGGAAGGTGTCCCTGCCCGTGGCAGGGGTTGGAGCTGGAGGAGCTTTAAGATTTCTTCCAACCCAAACCATTCTATGATTCCATGGCGTGAGGGCTGTAGGTAACCCTGAATAGGATGATCTTGCCACAGGCAGCAGAGAGACAATAGGAATATCTAACTCAAATTGGGCACATAGCTTTAAACACATAATTGAGAGACAAATCCCAGTCTTAACACAGTATGGCTTCCTAGGGAATCACCTGAGATGTAGACAGCAGAGTTATTTAACTCTGTGGTTTGCATGCCATAGTAACTTTCTAGGTGCTAATCTGAGGTTAACCAAAACAGAACAGCTGGAGTTCTACTGTATTTTGCAAAATGGCCCATTGCAAGCAGTGAGTTCATTTAAGTGCTGCCTGGGAGGCTGTGCTGTTCCCGTGCTTGGCAGGAATCTCAAGACTAATACCTAAGAGGATTAGAGAGCATCGCTGAATGTTAAACAAGATCCAGGCTAAGCGGTGTGCACCAGTGAGCTTGTGCTCCTGGGGCTGTTTGGGGAAGCTGTTACTTGCTAATCTGGAAAAGAGTGGGCTTGTGTGGAAAATACTCTTCCCTCACCTGAACCTTTCCTGTGTGTCATGGTCCCGCTTGATGCAGTGTTTCTACCTGCCCGTTTCATGGGCTTTTGTGCTCACTGAGGATGGCAACCATTGTAAAGGATGCTGATGATAGCTAAAAGCATAAGAGAATAAGAAACTTGACTCTAATGTGCTTCCTTCAGCTCTGTGTTCCCTGGGTTGAGAGGGGAATGGATGAGTATCCAGCCCACCAACACGGGGTTGAGCTGGAGAGCTTGTCATAGAAAGCTCAAGCTAAAGACTGGCACTGGCTGGTAGAACAATATGACCTCGTGGTATGTGATTTTCCTCAGAAAGTACATTTGCTACAGAGAAAAGGTGTTGGGGGTCAATCTTGTCTCAGGAAAAAGTGGTGTACTGAGTAATTTGGTGTTGACCTCCAACCACCTTTGTCTGCATGTAAAAGAGACAGTATAGAAGCTATGCCCCATGCCAGCTCTTTCCCTTGACAGCACTGTGTAGAGCCTCACATGGATTTCTTCCCATGCTGCAGCAGAAATCAGGGGTTTAAGATTTGTGTTTCTTTCCCAAATTTTGATCTGTGTGACCCATTTGAAAGGAAGAAGCCATTAAGTCCCCATGAAGAAATGGTTCTTCAACAGTGAAGGTTCATTTGAAACCTACTTCTAAGAGCTCCTTGCTCGTGATCTGCAGCAGCGCAGGCATGACAAGTGTTCTAAGGAAAAACAGTTGTGCAAATGTGCACACTTCATGGGTTTTGAATGGCTGACAGTAGAAAGGAAGGTAGTGGCCCAAGTTAGGGTATAAAGTTTTGGCACCAAGCATGATTTTGTGTTTCTGCTTTGGCTCTTATAATCAAATGAAAAATAGATTGCCAGTACCTTTCAAGAGCATGATACATGTAGAGATCTAAATGAAAGCCTGTCATCCAGCAGTGATGGAAGCGAAAAGGCAGTGGAAAGGCTTTGCTACTCCAGCAGTGACTGCTGCCCTCTGTCTGAGGAGGATGCAGTGATTCTGTATAGTATGAACACACCACCTCCAACAGAAGTGCCTTGTACTGTCTGTGCTGCATCAATCTTTTTGTGGCGTGGCTTCCACAGTTTCATGGTATCATTTCCTCTGTTTTCCCCTATTTGTTTTTACTTTCATAGTGGTCAAACTAGGAGGATGAAAAAGAGAGTTTCTGTAAACCATGGCAGATGTCAGTGTTATTCTATTACATTATCCTGTATTTGGTGTCCTTGCCTTGTGTAACACAGGATGTTGCGTTTTTTTCGCATCTTTATTGCTTCTATCTTTAGGAGCAGCACATAATCATGTCTCACATTATTTGGGTTTTGCTCATTTTGTTTCATTTCTTACATTGTAAAGGATTTGCTTGAATTTGCATCTTCTGCATAGAGACAGAAAAGGGATAGCACAGGAACTAATGGGTAATCACTGGGAAAAGCTGACTAATGCCTCATGTAGAAACATTATCCTGAGTACTGAATACCCTTAAATGACTTAAAAAGAATCCAAATGATGGAAAACAGTGGTATGCTATGGGCAGAGCTAGACCTTGGTAACATGCTGATGGTGTATCTGTGTTTGAAGAGTCATGGAGACATCCAGCTCCATGGCCAGCACGAAAACCTTCTCATCATTGATCAAACTTGTGGGTAGGAAAAAGATATTAAAGCAAGAGTGACTTTAGGGAGAAGGAGTTAGTTATTATAGCATAAAAGAACCTTTTGTCTGGTTAATCTTAGCTTCGGCAAAGTCTAGTGGCTGAGTTAAATCTGCTTTGTGCATTGGCACTGCGAGTTTTCAGAGATGGTCTAAGGCAGCTCCAGCCAGTTGTATTTGCACAGATAAGCTGGAGCAAATCAGTAAGCTCAGAAAACCTGGCTAGATTTATCTTCAAAGCATTTTCAAGCAGTTAATTGAAAATTATCCAAGCCACCTTCCTGATTTCTTGCATATTATTGCATTAATTCTCCAGTGAATGGAAAGTGCTTGGAAAAAATACAAAGGATTTGAGAGTGCTGAGCTTTGCTATTTGAGATTTATTTAATTATAAATGTGTCCTTGCTCATGTGATAGCTTAAAGCCAGTTTCTACTGCTCTCTTCTGTGCATCAGACACTGGTAGAACTAGCTGTGTGAAAACAGTTTGCAATATCAGGGGTAGCCCAGGGTATTCCTGTCTCTGCTGGGTACCTCCTCCCCTCCACTTAAGCTGTCCTTGCTAGCACTGATGGAGAGCACAGCCTTGGGTATATGGTCAGCTGGCTGCTCTTTGGGTGTGTTTCTCTTTCCTGAAATGTTTCCATGTGCGCAGGATGATGCTATTCCTGAAGGAGTTGCTTATGAGCGGATATGGGCTGGTTCTGACGCCGCTCCTGGCAACAGCAGCATCCTCTGTATTGCTGAACCACAAGGATGCTTTTTAAAAGCATGCTAAAAGATGCAAGGTTCATCCTTTGTGTGAGTCGGGTGAAGTTCTTCAGTTGCCAGGAAAACAATTCAATCTTGCAGGTGAACAACCCCATCTCCCCATGCTTGCTTTAATCTCTTTTCAACTGAACCAGTGCCTTAAGTACAAACACCCTTCACAGGACTAGGACATGGATTTATCTCAGTTCTGCGAGGCTTCCCTGTTTCTAAAGCAGCGAGTGGATTACACTTGATCCATATGGTGTTTATCAGCCATGACAGAATCAACACTGATAATCCTCTGAAGCCAGAATACCGGAGAAAAATTCAGTGTGTGTTGCCAAGAGAAGTTAAATGTACAAACCCAGGTGAATTGGTCTGTTTCTGGAGTGACATGAGCTTGCTACTTGAATGCAGACTTTCCCCAAGTATCTACTTAGTGAGATCAGGCTCGCTCTTATGTCAAGGAGAATAACTGAGACCAGAGCAGTCACTGAGCATCCCCTGGGGCTGCGCTTCCCCAGTTTGCAGTACATTGTCTGATCATTTTAAATCCCCTGTCTCTGCTCCTTAGCAAATATCTCCATGTACGCCGTAGAATTGAAGAAATGATTAAGTGTGGTCATAAACCATAAACTGTGCTCAGCTATGGAAAGCACAACTTATGAATAGATGTTATTTATGGCAATAAAAGTCAAAACCCATAGAGTGAAAAGGAAGATTAACTATTATTGGGCATGCTTCAGCAAATGGGATTATTTTGCATGTCAGTAATGAGTTAATTTGGAACATTAATTTAATCACAGTCTTTGGCAGAGACACAAAATGTTTTTAATTGGTCCTGTGAGTTTTTAAATGATCACCTGATGAAAACCTTGTAAGTTTTACTATTGATTTAATGGTAAATATTAAGGGAGGGGGGAGTCTTTATAGATTTCATTGTGAAATACAAATCGTATGCTTTCATTGCCTTGCTGCTTCTGTTGTGTTGGCTTGGTGATGTGGGCAATCTGGAACCAGCTGTAGAGCTGAAAAAAATTGAGTCAAAATCTTGCAGTAAGATGAGTAAATCCATAGCTGTGAGATAATAGGTTTGGGGCTGATTCAGTGTAAGCAAGAAATCACCATCTGAGTCATTAAAACCAGAGATGAATGGGAAGCAGTAAGTGCATGGCTTAGATGAATAAGGATGATTAGAAAGTGCATGAAGTTGGCTGGGTTTTTTTTCCCTGAAGATCACGTTTTGTCCTCTAAAGTGGCATATGGCTCCTATGAGGGCTGATATTCCCAGTGAATGTGTCACTGCCAGTTTATAAGTACTTCAAGAGATAAAAAGCAGCTCGGTAGACAGCACAGAGCAGAAATGGGCTTCCTGCCTGCGGCACCTGGGAACAAGTCATTAGCCCAGTTCCATTGGGAAATGGCCAGGGCATGGACTTTGGGGGCAGAAAGGCTTCTGTGTGAGGGGAAACATCTGCTGCTTGGAGGGAGGGCTGGTTGCTTGCTCAGATGTGTTTCACACTGTTTGCTGCTAGTAGGACTAAGGGTCCCCATAGTTGAAGGGGAGGATGATGTGGTCACTTGGGTCCAGTGGCCCAGACTCCTACTTCAAGGAAAAGAAAACTTTAATGAGAACCTGTAATCTCTTTCCTGACTCATGAAATATCAAAAAGTCAATATGTAACGTCCATGCGTCTGTTCATGAAGTATCAAGGAGATATCCCAGTGCTGGTAAAGAGGCAGTAGGGAGTGTTTCCTCCAGTGTGAAGGTGAGACAGTTTGGAAGCTCTAGGTTCCTGGTCACATCAGCTAACTAAGACAGATAGGCTTTTTCTATCAGCTGACCTCAGTGACAGCAAAATCAGTCCTCAGCCAAGCAACCTTCTTTACAAGTGCAGCCAAATGTAACATCAGACTTGTGTTTGCTATGGGAAGCTCACAGCTGAAGTCAGCTGGCTCCTGTGCAAGAGGCACCTTTGATTTGCATGGATGTGAAGAGTTCCACCCCTTAGAGCCTGATCCAATACCTCATAATCACTTCTGACTTTAATAGAGTACTAGAGCACTCTAATTTATTGTTTCCAGTATTGCATCCAAAGGTGAGGAAACAGATTTAGAGCTGTAAGAGTCATAAGAACATTGGAGGGAAGAAAAAGTGAGAAAATACAGCTGTGCATCCAAGGCATTATCTTTTTCTGCCAGCATATTGCAACAGTCTGTCTGCAGAAAGCTGTAACACCTGCAGTCAGTTTTTGCTTTTACAATCGAAGTTATCCTGTACTGTACTCAGGCAGCTAAAGTAGAAGTAGGGTCCTCCTGCTCCTGTGCCTGCAAGAACTGCTGGTACAGGGAAGCACATCAGTGCTCATGCATGCTGTTATCTACCAGGCGAATGTCAATACGTTTTCCCCTGTTCCCTGCTAATGAAGTGGATTTTCATGTCAAGGGGAACACTTTTGTAAGAACCTCTTGAACAGACACTGGCACAGGGTGCCCAGAGAAGCTGTGGCTGCCCCATCCCTGGCAGTGCTCAAGGCCAGGTTGGACACAGGGGCTTGGAGCAATCTGCTCTAGTGGAAGGTGTCCCTGCCTGTGGCAGGGATTGGAACTGGAGGAGCTTTAAGGTCCCTTCCTATCCAAACCATTCCATGATCCTGTGAGACTATTGGGAAATGCAGGATGCTTTGAAGAGGCTCTCGAATAGAACACTTCTTGCCTAGCATTTGTTGTGTATTTAAGATCAGTATTCAAGGGACAACCTTATTGTCATCTTCATATATACGTACATATATATATATGGCATATATTCAGCCAAGGCATTTAAGGAAAATTACTCTTGGCTGCTGGCATGGTCAGGTGCTGTGATGCACATGAACTGGTTGAAAGAAGGCAGTCTGCATTGGTAATTAGGTTAGAGTCAGCTGCCTCTGCCCTCCAGCTCACTCTGAAATGGCATGTAGTCTAATTAGTCATAGAAAGGATTTTACTGAATAGTTGTAAATGAATCTGAGGGCTTGGAATAAAATCAGTCTGACTGTGGAAACTTTTCAGGATAATTATAAACTATTATTGGCAGAGTGGGAAAGGGAGACCAAAGGGCTTTTAACAGTGGGAAACCTGTAGCTGTGCACACTGGTCTCCACGAGAAGGACAGGGACAGAGGTGGTAAGGGTCTGGTGCCTAACCAGGGTCTGCTCTAGAGGAAGGGTAAGGGGCTTCAGTGGGCAGGGAGACTGCTTTTAGAGGTGCTTGTCTTTAGTGTATTTGAATGTTTTGTTCTTTTCTGTGATGTTGATGGTGCCCTGATACCTGAGGTGCTAACACACCCCATGGGGGGGGCACACATCCAGCTGAACTGCATGGTGAAATGCTAATAATTTTATATATATTTAAATATTATATGTAATAATTATATAGAGAGAACAATTTTTGAGGGGTTTGGGCATGGTTCTGTATAAAGATGTGTAAAGTTTCTCTCTTCACAGATCAGAATGGTCTTGGCTCAGACCTTTTCCATCTCCCTACTGATGTAAGTGCCGAAAATTGTATCTCCCAGCCAGGCAGGTCCTCGCTACCCTGGCCTCCAGCCCCACCTCAACCTGCTGCTTGATTCTGTGTCCCCGTTCATGGCAATGCCTCAGAATTCAACTGGAGAAAATGGCTTTTGTTTCACTCAGACTCTTGACTTCTCCCATTCGCATCCTCCTCCCGGTGAGGCTGGCCGGGCCTGTGGCACCCCACTGAGCAATGGCACCACATCCTCTGGAGTGCCCAGCCCTTCCGACTCATGTGCTGAACCCCTCTGCTCCACCACCCCAGGAGGGGAGGAGACCCAATTCCATGAAGGGATTAAATACGTGTCAACCGAAGGGGAGGAACTGGCATGTGGCTGGGGGGGGTTCACCCCGGGGTGCTTACAGCTCTTCAACACATCCAAAGGCGTCTTGTTCTTCCTCTGCATAGCCTCCTTCCTGCAAGGCATGACAGTGAACGGCTTCATCAACACGGTCATCACCTCCATTGAGCGACGCTTCGACCTCCGCAGCTACCAGAGCGGTCTGATTGCCAGCTCCTACGACATCGCAGCATGCGTCTGCTTGACCTTCGTCAGCTATTTTGGGGGCAATGGCCACAAACCACGATGGTTGGGCTGGGGCGTGCTGGTCATGGGCTTGGGCTCCCTGCTCTTTGCCTTGCCCCACTTCACCACAGGACCCTATGAGGCACGTTCGGCGGCGGAGGTGGGCATCTGCGGGGGGAACCAAAGCCTGCCCTGCGCCCAGGCTGCCTCCAGCCTCTCCAGCTACAGGTTCATGTTCATGCTGGGACAGTTCCTGCATGGGATGGGAGCCACGCCACTCTACACGCTCGGTGTCACCTATTTAGATGAAAACGTCAAGACTAACTACTCTCCTGTGTACATTGGTGAGTGGAACTACAGGGGCAGCTCAAACACATGGGATGGATGGTGCGAGAGCCGGTCCATCTGCTTTGGCACCAAACAGTGAGGAGCTCTCCTGGTCTTTTGCTCCCAATAACAGGCAAGAGGGTAATCCGAGGGAAGTGGCAGCTGCTGGGGATGTTCTGCTTAGTTACAGGCAGGAACTAAGTGCAATGGGGTATTTTCACTCCTTGCAGATCAGGAGGTGCCTCTTGCTTCTGGCATGCAACCAGCTGGGGAGCGTCCCTTTGGTGTGTGTGGCATTAGCATCTCTGGCAAATAACAATGAAACCATACCTGATCTGTGCAAGGGGGCAGCACAGCAGGGGTGGTCACTGGGCTGCTCACATGCTGCTGGTGCAGAGCACAGCCAAGAGAAGAGGCTCAGCTCACTGCTCTGTATTGCTGATCACTTAGCAGTTGCCAAATACTTACAGTCCTACCTAGGGAAATTGCTCAAAGAGATGACTTTTTAGCAATTTCAGAATTCAGCAGTCTGCCCATGCTGCTGTATCAGAAAGCTGTGCAGGGAGAGGAGGAGATCAGAGAGCCATGGAATGGTTTGAGTTGGAAGAGACCTCAAAGCTCATCCAGTTCCAACCCCTGTCACGGGCAGGGACACCTTCCACTAGAGCAGCTTGCTCCAAGCCCCTGTGTCCAACCTGGCCTTGAGCACTGCCAGGGATGGGGCAGCCACAGCTTCTCTGGGCAATTACAAGATCATCAGTAAGTGGATGATCTTTCCATGGCAGCAAACCAGAGAGTGCCAGTGGTGCTGCATTTAACATAGACATTTTGTATTGTCACTGCAGAGACCATGCTGCTGCTCTTCATGCTGGCAGTCAGGATGTGGCAGCAGGGTCAGCTACATTCCTGTTATATCCCATTGCACCAATTTTGCCTGCTCCATATGAATAGGAATTCCCATGCTGGATGCAAAAGTTCCCTTGGGACATAAGTGCGAGATGAGAACTTGTTAAAACTGCCTGGCTTTGTTTCTCAGTGGCTTATGGAGAAGGGTGTGAGGCAGTTGGAGGCAGAGCATCCCGCATCCAGCAGAGAATGGGGCTGCTGCGATGGTGCAGGGGATGCTGGGGACCGGCGACATCCCTGGCTGAAAGGCTGCTGTTTGTCTCACATGGCTTGTTTTCCCTTTCAGCTGTTTTCTACACTGCTGCAATCCTTGGGCCTGCAGCGGGTTATCTGGTAGGAGGAATGTTTCTAAATATTTATACTGAAATTGGCAGAGAGTAAGTTGTTAAAAAACAATCTTGTTCCTTTCCCTTTATACTGTGCTTCCTTTGGGGTAACATAACAATAATTATCTGGAGAAATGACCTGGTGGCTGGGTGGCAGTGTTCCCGTGGTGTTCACCATTGTTTCTGCAGGGGGACTGAGGCTGGATGGGTGGCTTGCATCAGGGCTGCTTCTGGAAGAGAGCTGCTGATCAACCTGTCAGCTTCAATCCTTCCTCACGCTGCACTGCCTGTGCTAATGAGGCTATGAGCAGCAGGTGAACTTCTTGAATGAGTTCCCTGATGAGGCAGTACTACCAGCAGTGCTGCTCGTCCTCCTGGTCACCCAGCCAGGGGGCCAAGTCCCTCCTTGCTTCTTACTATCTGTAATTTAATCTTATTTCCCTTACAGGCTCTTTGGCAAATGAATGGATTAAAAATGGGGAGTAGGCTTCCTGGGGAAGGAATGGGTTATTTCTACCAGTTTTCTTGCAAAGGGTAGCTCTGGGGTGACACAAGGGTTGCAGCAACCCCCGAAGTGCAAATGCAATGGGGAGAAGTGAATGTGCAAGCCAGAGATTAAAGGAGAATTAAATGATGTGATTTCCCAGGCTCAGTCAGTGTTGTGCTCTCTGGCAAGGCAGGCAGGGCTGTGGTGTAGCAGGAAGGGTGATGGATGTAGCATTGCCACGGGAGAGGCCAGAGCTTGGTTTCCATCACTGATATCCACCCCATCTGTCTCCCCCATCCCCTGCCAGCTCCAGTGCATGGCATACTGAGCTGTCCTGCTCCGTTTCAGACCACCGCCTCTCTCCCTTGTGTCCTTTTGGCTTTGTTTCCTACAGAATTGACATCACCCCGGAGAACACGCTGTGGGTGGGGGCATGGTGGATCGGCTTCCTTGGGGCTGGAGCAGCCTCCCTCCTCATCTCCATCCCCATCCTGGGCTACCCGCACCGCCTCCCAGGTATGCAGCACCACCAGGGAATTGGGGCTGCATAGTACTCATGCTCACCTTGGGGCGTGCAACCTTATGCACATGTATAGATGGGGATGCAGGGGTAGAGGAAGAGTTTCCAGTGTTTAAACAGTAATTCCTACCTGGATTTCCATCCCCTGTGGCTTTCCAGCTGCCTCTTTCTCCATTCATCCCTTGCAGCCATTGGCTGAGGGTGGATGTTATGTTGCATCTTCCTGCTGCAAACCCATCGCTTTGGCAGCATCTGCATCCCATGTCTCACATGCTGCTTGTTCTTTGCCTCTCATTTCCAGGATCCCAGCGCTATATTGTTATGAGGGTGTCAGAGGCTCATCAGCTAAAGGACGGGAGCCACAAAAAAGCATCAGATCCAGACTTTGGGAAAACAGTTAAAGATCTGCCTCGGTGAGAAAACCACCCCACACCTGAGGGTCAGGAAGCCCTATGCAGGAGTGATAGCTATGGGCTCAAACCGAGCTCGCTCTCTGTGATGCTAGCTGAAAGGTTTTGTCCATCTCCTAGTGTTGATGCTTCCTTGCAGAGGAGGTTGAAAAGTGCCTGGTCCCATCGGTGGGTGGGAGCTCTTAGTAAATGAGCTGAACTAGAAACTGTGCTGGGGATCACATGGGAGAGCAGGGGACAAGTGGCTGTTCCTGTCTGTGTGAAGATCCACCTGCAGCCGTATGCAACACACTGTTTTACCAAGGGTGGCTTGGTGCCAGCCTTTAGCTGGAAAGAGGTGCACGGGCATTGCTGCCTCTCTCCCTCTCCACAGCAGCATTATTTCTACCTGTTTGCTTGTGTTTGGTGTCACTGGGTGTTGTACAGCATCTCCTCCCTGTCCCCTCAAGACTTTTCTTCCTTTCTTCTATTTTTGCTCATGTTATGTATGTGGTTTGTCCTTTTAATGAGAAAATAGAGAAAACAACACCCTTACATCTCCATTCCAGATCCTGGGAACAGGATATTCTGTACTGTAGCCCTCAGTTCCCTTTTTCTTTTGTTCTTAGTTTCCATTTTTTCCCCCCTTTTGCCTCTGTGCCTTCCAGCCACTCTTTATGTGTTACTACTTCTTATCTCCCCTGCAAAGCCGTGACACAGCAGCATTCTTAACCACAGGGCCACTGCTTGGCTCTGCAGCGTGGGCGAGCATCCTTGTGCCAAACGAGGTTTGGTAGGAAATGGTTTAAGGGCATCCTAGGTGGGAACAAACCAATGGCCAAAACAGAGTATGGTCTTTCCACCTGGGAACAGTTGCTATGGATCTGTGAAATCTGTTATGGTTGGTTTTATGTGTTGAGATGTGTTTAAAGGGATGCTGCTTGGGTTTAGCTGGTGGGCAAGCTCTGGATGTTGCAGAGAGATCTGGGTATCAATTCCTTTTGGAGCTTGCAGGCAATAAGGGGATTTTCCCTTTTGTGTTTCTCCCAGTCCTGTTCTTAGGGAGGAGTTTGCATCCATGTGTGACGGCTGCCCCACGCAAAGGCAAACACACTCAGTGTTGCCAAAGCCTGTGCTGCTGCCAGCAATTACTTGTGAGCTGGAGTTGTGGTATTTGCCTTTGTGCTGGCAGGGGAGGACTGAAGCAGGTGCTCAGGATGGGAGTGTTCAGCAGCAGTCGATCTATGTTGTGTCAATGCAGCTACTCATGTTGGCCTGAAATTCTTGGAAACTTCATAGGAAGTTTACCAGGGGTTAAGGCAGTTTTATGGAGAATATAACATTGAACAGACTTCAATGCTGTTATTAAATGGCATTCTTGACTGGGAGCCATTTTCCGAGGTCATGGCTTATTCTCCACACGGAAATTAAATTCAAAACCTGCATTTAAATACTGATAAGGTTATGACTAAAACCAACACAAACAGCATGGCAGAGAGGGATGAAACTCAGTGGTTGAGGCTTTTCTTGTTTATCTGGAGCAAAGCTCCCACTGTTTCTTTGGTGCAGGCTATCTGACAGCAGGTACAGAGTCGGTCCTTCTCTGGGTGCATCTTCTTTCACCCCTTGTTCCTGAAGAATAAATACCTAAAGGTGGGCAACTCATAGCAAACAATTCAGATCAGTCCAGACCTTAGTGGGGTTTTTGTTTGAAAGCAAAAACCCAACAGACTTTCATGTTCCCTGGTTTTGATTAATAAAAGGGAAGTGCCTTCAAGGCTTGCTATTCTGGAAGCTTGCATTAAAGAGATCACATCTGTGCATGTGGCTCTTAGGGACACGTCGACCACGCTGGAAAACAAGGCCAAAGGACGCTGTTGCTTTTGGTTTAGTAAGAGATTGGATGCTATACACTTTCTCACAGTGCAGACAGCAAGAGCCTCAAAGATAAGCAGAAATACTGACACAACAAAATACTCTTCCATGCCATCAGGTCCTTTCTAAATGAGTTTAATGAATTGCTGTGTTCATAATGCTGCCTAAGAGCAAGAGCTTACAGGAATGCAGCCCATACAGCTTAATCCTCTGCCCTGAAAAGACTTCTGTCTTAATTCTTGGGTTGAAGAGGCCTGATGAAATAGCATTGTCCTTTCTCTGGTTCCATGTGATTGCTTTTATGAAACAGCCCCTCCTGTCAGTGCAGAGGGATTCAAGCAGAAGACATGTAGAGCTGTGCCAGGAAAGGAGGCTTTGTCCTAGTGAGCTACAGGTTCGAGTCTGAGCATCACTCACTGGTCTGTCAAGCCTGAGTTTCACCAGAAGATGCTGGCGTCAGTGTTTCCCTCATCCCTCTTAGAGTAAGTGTGGCAGGGTGAGGCTTTGGTTTGTCTCATGGCTTTACTACAGTGTCCGTGCAGTGTGAAGGCAGACTGGTTTACATTGCTGTACGTGCTGCCCTCTGTTCCATTGGTGGTGGTGACAGTAGGTGTCATTTTGTGCTGGGAAAAGTCCCTATTTCTGTGCTCTAAAGCTCCATAAATATCTGTCATTAATGAATCATTATCCTGTGGTCATACTGTGTTACATCTGGGGTGTCCTGGGCATGCAAGCATTTCTCAGAGGATGTGGCTCAGGTGATCCCAACCTACTCAGCATGTCTCTTACACAAGGAAAGAGTACCTCTATGTGCCCATACCAGGCAAGACTTGCAGGATCAGATCTTTATCGGTTGGGGGACTCTTCTCTTGGCAATGCAGAGCCTTCTGAAATCCCTTTGGCTGCAGAAACTGAGGACAGTCAAGACTGTTGAAGAGTAAGGTGGTTTCTGGGTGTGTTTGAAGTCCTGTTGGTAGCAGTGAAAAGGTCTGTGTTGACTTTGGTGATGTTTTATATGCTGTAGCTCCTCACAACTACATCTTATGTCTACAGATTGAATTACTTGAGTAAACCTTTACTCTTGGTGCTGAAAGGAGTTCCTCTGCATTTGCCTGCCTGCAAGTCTAACCTGTAGCCTTTGGCCAGCAGGCACGAAGTGGGGAACTCCTCTCTTTTTCTCTTGAAGTTAAAAAGGAGAAGGCATTGTACTTTTTCTACATCAGCCGCAAGGCTTCCAAGCATTTTTCTGCCGAGAGATTAAGCTTTGTGCTCCAAAATAAAGCACAATCAAAAAGATCATTGCTGAAAAATAGTTTAGTAAATTAAGCTAATCCCAACAGCTAGACAATGGTTCCTATAAAGCCCCCTGTAATCAAGTGTAAGAATGGGCTGTGTTTCGGTCTTTCAGCTTCTTTGCTCTTTTGGTATAATGAAATTCTCCACTTCTTGTGGGTAATTTTGCATCACTGTGATGCTGAGCCTCAGCACATCTCCCAGTTGTACTACAGTAGGTTTTCTCTGATTTCATATTTCCTCCACATCAGCAGGTGGTAAATAACTGTGCCTTTCAATTAAGTGAGTGTTCCACAGCATCGCTGTCTGTCACTGCCATCAGTATGGAATAAGGGGTTTGTGCACCCCTCAGAAATGGGATGATCGGTGGTATTGGTCCGGGCTATGCTTGGGGAAAGTTATGCAGCAGAACTTCAAGCTTGTTACAAAACACCCCCTGCAAAGCAATGTCAACCCTCTTAGTCCAATGTCTGACATAGTGAGAGATAATTGAGCCCATCCCATGTGCCTGGGGGCCTTTCTGCATCTTGGAGATGGAATTGTTGTGGGATCATCCTCCTGCATATAAATGACACGTGGCAATTTTTCAGGCATGTCTAGGGCACTCTACTAAATCCCAGTGAGTCAAAAATAAGCTGTATTTGCTCAACAGATGCATCGCGTTTTTAAAGTAAAACTGTGCTTACTTTGAGTGGAGATTGGTTTTTGTTTTCCAGTGGGATATAAGGTGTTTTGGAGGTGCTTCCTCCATATAGAAAAGCTTGCTTGGTATTTCCCCTGAGCTGCAAAACATTCATGGTCAGCAGAGATTGTTATTCCCATGAGGACATGAGTAGCATGTGCATATATGAGGATGTAATGCAGCTTTGTTCCCTGCTCTTGGTTGAGTCAGGAGCCCCAAGATAACTGCCATCAGGGATTAATAAGCCTTGAAATGATTGAGATTTGATGAATAGTGTGTTCTTTCAGTTATTGTCTCATTTAGGGATAGAGACTTTCTCCACAAAGCACCAGCATCCTAGTCTCTGCAAGTGTATAGGGAGAGGTGGGAGTATCCTCAGCATCCTTCCTTGGCTGGTAGGACTCTAAGTGAAAGTGGAGAAGTTCACTGCTCTTTCAAACTCCAACTTTGTGCTGTTTGGTTTCCTTTCAAAGAGATGCAGCATGATAGGATGCTGCCTTATCTTATGTGTAATCCTTCTGACTTGAAGATAGGGGACAGACCTGAAACCAAAACAAGCCACAGTCATTCAGTTCTGGTGTATTTTTCCTTCCCAGGTCAGTGCTGCTGCTTCTGAAGAACCCCACCTTTATCTTCCTCTGCTTAGCAGGAGCAACTGAAGCCACCCTCATTGCTGGGATGTCCACATTTGGACCCAAGTTCCTGGAGTCTCAGTTTAGTTTAAGTGCCTCTGAAGCTGCTACCTTTTTTGGTAAGGAAACCACTTTTTGCACCGCTTTCCCATTTTGCCAACAAATACAGGAGCACTGTAGCTCATATAGAATGGAGACAAACACACTTTGCAGTTCATTGAGAGGGCAGCTATCATCTTCAGCTGTTAGATAGGATCATTTCCCATCAGCACATCTCTACCAAGTGCATTTTCAAAGCTCTATCTACTGACATCAGGAAGAAATGTGTTGTTTCTGTAGCCATCTGTTACCCTCTAGAGGAAGGCAAAATAATTGTAGTCTGTTCCTTCTAGTACATTACTAGGAAATATTAATTAGATGTTTCCTCTAACGAGGGGTGTCTGAATTGGGGCACATACTTTGTCAGCGTCCTGCAACTAGGAAGATCCTCAGCTTCTATACCATGGACTGAGGAGGTGGTGCCCAACAAGCATCAATACTTAATGATGTGCTTCTCAGAGAGTCTGTTTTAAGATCGCTGGATAGGAAAAGCTGCCTTATCAGACTCATGCCACACTACCTGAGCTGCTGCAGAGGACCATCTACTGTAGCAATATCCACTGAACTCCCACCAGAAGCCACACAGCAGCCATGGGGTTACTGTCATGCAGGCACATTGCAGTTGATGTATTGAGACACGAAGACTCCTTGGTGACATTTCTAAGCTTGCTTGTGGGTTTTCCCCTTTTCTGCAGGGTATCTGGTGGTGCCAGCCGGAGGGGGAGGCACCTTCCTGGGAGGATTCCTTGTGAACAAATTCAAACTCCGCTGCTCAGGAATCATCAAGTTGTGTTTACTTTGCACGGTGTCAAGTCTCCTGGCTATCTTCATTTTCTTTATTCACTGCCCGAACATGCCGATGGCAGGAGTAACCCAGACGTACGAGGGAAGGTAATAACAACCCTCCCCTCTGCCTTGTGCCGCGTGGCCAGAACAGAAGGATAATTCCAAATGCACAGTGCTGGTGGTAGTTGTGTGAATGTGTTGATGGAAGATGATGGAAGGGGGTGTCCAGTCAGTCTTACAGGCAGATACTGAGGGTGAGATGCAGAATATAGATGTCCCAATTTTTGCATCTATTAGGAGGTCATGGAAGAGACTCCCTCTTTAGTGAGGGAGGGGATATGAGCAGTGCCAGAGTGTGAGATACTCCACTCCTCAGTTGCTGTCACAGGGTCCTCAATGCCTATCCAGTGGGATAGGCAAGAATGAACATGGGAATCTCTTCTCTGAGCAGAGGTTGTCTCCCTGTGAGCTGGTCACTTAAACTCCTTTGGTAGCTGTGGGAAAGAAACAGCTCAAGAGCGTGATTCCTGTTCATGGTTAGAATTGGGTTAGAGTAAAACCTTCCTGAGCCTGGATTTAAGCTGCTTGGGGATCCACTGCATCTCCTACTGTCTGCTTTTCTTCTCTTGCTCTACCTATTTCCTTCTGGAAAATGCTGTTTGGTATCTTCCCACTGACTGCTCCTCTATTTCCTTTAGTGCTTTGCCCAATGGCCACCTAAACCTGACAGCAGCCTGCAATGCTGACTGTGGCTGTCTCGAAGAGACCTACAGCCCTGTCTGTGGGAGCGATGACATTATGTATTACTCTCCCTGCCATGCTGGGTGCAAAGAAGTGTCCAAAAACCTCAGGAATGGCAAGAAGGTATGTCTGAAAGCACTGTGTGTTAACGGGGCGGTGGCACATCATCTTCTGAGTGATTTGGTTGGCTCTGCAGAAGTGGGAGAGTTAATTTCTCTTATTAAATAACCTGTTTCCCAGGTCTATCATGAGTGTAGCTGCATTGACAAAGCCCTCCTGCCCGGCCCTGGCGATGCAGAGGCAGGGAAATGCACCTCCTCTTGTGCAAAAAGGTCCCTGCTGCTGCTGTTCATGTTTGTGGTGATCCTCTTCACCTTCCTGAGCAGCATTCCTGCCCTGACAGCCACTCTGCGGTAAGCACAGGGTCACCACATCCTCTGCCAGCACTGTAAGAAACCCCAATATCATCCTCTGCTTATTCGTGGGGCAGGTGTGATGGGAGCCACCTTGCTACTGTCAGTCTGCAGACATCAGGACTAATTCCCTTCCATGTCTAGCTGGAAAACGAACTAGCAGCTCTGTTCTCTGACATGGGGACACACATGTCTGTCCCAGTTTACAGCAGTGCAGGGGAGGACATTGTGCTGGGGTGAACCCCTATCTCCAAAGGGGATGGAGGTATGAAGAGTGCTGGATCCTAGTGCATGGTGTCCCAGGGAGGTACCATGCATCTTGGCAGCGTTTTTAAACAGTTTTCTTCTGTTCCCCAGATGTGTCTCTGACAGGCAAAGATCATTTGCACTTGGAATCCAGTGGATCGTAGTACGAACACTAGGTATGGAACAGAGGGAATTTGTGCATCAGGGGGGTTTGTTGGCTTTGTGGACTGTGTGCCATGCTGTTAACTAGGAATAAAACACATTGGGTTGGAAAAATAGGGTTGGGACATGCACTGTCGAAAGGAGGATGCGTCCTTTTGATTGCTGTCATTCAGAAAAACTTGGTTTCCTTTGCATGTGACTTGCAAACTGAATGAAGGGTTCTGTAACATGCCACAGATGGGGCAGAGGAGCAATGTCTTGGCAGTGTATCCTTACTTTCAGACAAAAGGAGCAGAGGCACTGAAGCTCCTGTGTTGTCTTTTGGCTCTTGTGTGACACATAGGTCAGGATGGTCAAAAGACAACTGGACTCTCAGGTCTTGAAGCTCAGCATACCTTGTGGCTCTAGACGTTGCAGGATGAGTTTACTTCATCACAGCTGTAGCAGAGCCTGATGTTTTTCTGCAAGCACTTTTCATCTCGCCAGGCTGGTGTGTTGGTGCTGCCCAATCTGAAGATCCGCTCTCTCTTCCTGCAGGAGGCATCCCTGGCCCCATCGCCTTTGGGTCCATGATCGATAAATCCTGCCTACTCTGGCAGGACCAGTGTGGTGAGCAGGGGTCTTGCTACGTTTACCAGAACTCAGCCATGAGCCGATACACCCTCATCGCTGGACTGGTCTACAAGGTGATGCTGCGTGTTAACTTCCCTTGCTGATAAAGCAAGCAGCTCTAGGAGATATCTGGACCCCAATATCTCAATTGTTCTGGGAGAGGGTTTTACAAAACTGGGTTGTCCTGAATGGGAATGTTCTCAGGGAAGGCAGAAACTCCATTTGCTTCTCGCCAGGTAATTGTGCTCCGGGCACCATCATTCTCTCCCATTCCCATTACTTTCTAGGCTTACAGCTTCTGTTGCACCATATGAAATATGTCCTCTTCTCACGACAGCTACCAAAGTGATTTTTGCTGGAAATTGAGTAAAATATATAACGGCAGCATGTTAAGGAGAATGAGGGATGGCACTGTGGGCAGGCTGTGTAAATAACCATTCCCCGATCACTGCTAGAAAACGAGAGCTTAGCTCTGTGTTTCTTATTTATTAGCTGAAACCCATTATTTTAACTGCTCCCAAACAAGCACTTGCGCTAGGTATTAGTGTTAGCAGTTGCTGTGATGAAGAGGCTTTCAGAAGCCTTCAGCAAATGGCTCAGGTGGTGTTGGTCCGTGCAGCACTGTGCCTCAGATGTAACAGCTTCCCAAATTCTCACTGTCCCTTTGCTATGGGGTTGGCTACATTCTGATTTTTTACCCCCTCTGTCTCTGTGTGCTGTTCTGCTGCCCAGGCTGACCTTGAGCATCATCTCCTCCCCAAAGCCTGGTCAGCAAATCTAATTCCAAATGAGGTTTAAGCACCTGGGCTGGTGGGGAGCAGAGAGTAATGAGGTGTCTTCATGCTGCAGGTACTTGGGACAACCTTCTTCCTAGTTGCCTGTGTACTCTACAAACCCCCACCAGCAGAGTCATCTCCAGGCAGCTCGGATGCATCTGAACATGGCAACCACCAGGAGCACAAACCCTCGCTGCCGGCTGGAGAGAATATATAGCACTGTGCACATGCAAGTGACTTTCTCAGTCTCAAAATTACAATGAGAAGGAAGTTATGCTGTCCCAGGGGGGTTTTAATAGTAATATTATCACTTTTTTTTAGTTGAAGATAAATAATTTAATCAACCACTGGTGCGCTTGCTATTTTCTGAACAGCAGAAGCACATTTAAAGTTGTGTGCTGATGCCATATGCAGTTATTTAATTTTATTTAAATCAAGGGCTACCATAGCTTTATTCTATGCCTGTGACAAGCCAGGACCGCATTCTCTGCTCATGGAAATAAGCACCAGGAGCTCCAATGGAGCATGTGGGGTTTAAACCACTGGTCTGGGCCCTAATATCTCAATTGTAAAGCCAACTGTGGCAAAACTTCTATGGAGACCTCCCAAGCCTGAGAAGAGCCCTGATGTCCTGCAGTCTGCATTGCAGCAAGGACAGCTTGGTCCGTAAACTACTGTATGCAAAGCAGATGGCCCTGACAGTGTCCTCCTCCTTCCTGTGACACACAGCATTGCTCCTCTTGTTCAGGAGCAGGATATCTACTTACGCAAACTCAGATGAATGCGTGATGGGAGATGGGTTAGAGGGGGGGCTTTGCTAACAGATTCCTCGGTACACTACAGGCAGCCACCCACAGGAGCTGCTGAGCACTGTACGCTCGCTGCCTCATTTCACTGCAGGGTTTACACCGTGGTGACACTTCTTTTTCTGTTGCTTTGTTTAAAGGTGATGCCTTTTATAATGTACTGTGCGAAACTTGAACTTACTTCTTGCTGTTTGTTGGGTGCGGGAAGGCGCGAGACACAGATCTATGCAATGCTTCTCTTGGGTTGCTCTGTAAAGACATTGGGTTTGTGTAGATGAGAAAAGTCAGCATGAATTTAATTCATCTCTAGACCATTAGCTTAAGAGGTAGACTGCCCTAACCAAGGATTGCCTTGTGGAAAGGAGATGCTGGCTTGTAACAGGCTCTGTTTGCAAGTAGAGAGGGCAGCGTTCTCTTTGAATGTGTGCTTGTAATATTGACCGTTCTGAGGGGGAAAAGTGGAATTTGGGTGGCTGTATGTCTGGCTTCCTTCTCAACCCAGGTCAGGCAAGGTTAGTGCTTAGTCTGCCTGTATTTACACAGCCACACAGTCCAGGTACAGCTCCAGGCTGTGGCCAGCCCCTGGAGTCCTACACTGTATAAACTGCATTCATGGGGACCGGACCTACGTTACTGAGCTGCAAAACTGGTGCTGCTTTTGTGCCAGCTGCTACTTAGGATTCCTTTGCAGATGTTTTTGTATATTTTGTGTGTTTATGCTCTCCTAAATTTGTTTCCTTTGTTAGAAAAGGACCAACTGTCAGAGCGGTAGCAAAGCCATTGCTGTTGCAGACAGGGATGGCGGAGCTGGGAGTGTGGTTGAGTCAAGAAAGCAGGTTCTTCCATTCACAGATCCACTTCCACCAAACCCAGGTAGTGACCTTCCTGCTTCCAAAGCCTTTGTTTTCCAGCCCCTGTCAAGTGCTGGATAAACTTGAGCATCTCTAGTAACTGCTGGAAAACTAGAAGGTGAGATGAAGGATGGCTTTTGGCCGCTTGGACACAGGCAGCTGGTGCAGCTCTGATGGGGCACGGGGTGCAGAAAAGCCCTGTTTTACTGGGAGACAGGATTAGGCCCACTGATGCAGGACTTAACTCCAACACTACCCAAAAACCAAAGGCTTCTTCACAACCTCATCTGCAAACACCAGCCTGTGCCCAGTCTTTGCCCAGCAATTGCTCTTCCAAGTTGCAGACACTTTGGGTACAAGCAGGGATCTTAGATGAGGAAGATGCGTTGAATGTATTTTGGGAGCAGATTTTATGTATGATGTATTTATGAAAAGTAGAAGTTTTTCTTAATATATACCTAGATGGATACTGCAATGCAATTGTAGTGTTTATAAAATGAGTGTTTCCAGAGCAGAACAAAAGCTTCTGGGATTTTGGGCATTTGTGATGTTGCTGTGGGACTGGGAAGTCATGGATCTAAGTAAGCAGCAACAACAAGTTATGTAGGTGTACAGGTAACTTAAAACGTTTGAAAGTATGTTTCCCAGTCTCATATGAAGTATTATATTGCTATCAAAGCATAGAAATATAATCAGTATTTCACAGGTCCTTGTGTGCGTGTGTTTTGTCAGTTGTCACCCTTTCCAAGCTACTGTTCTCTGCAGGATCTGGCTGGATTCACGCTGCCTGGGAATCCCGTGCCATGGAGCCTCCTGCTAATGGAGTCAGGTCCGTCCTATGGGGTCCAGGCTTCACTGCAGGTCACCGTGGTGCTCCAAGGAGGAATTTGGAGTCAGGTTTGTGCTGAAATCATAGAGTTAGTAAAGCCCTTTGTGGATGCAGGAGCTGCAGGCAGCGTTGTCTGACTGATGGGACAGCAGGTGACATTGAGACCCTGTGGACTGGTGTCTCCTAATGACTTGCCTTCTCCTGAGATGGAAGATAATTGTTTGAAAGACAAATGAGGGTTTTGGTTGCTGGGGAAGAAGAATGAACGGGGCAAGGCAATACCTTCGCTGCCCTCCTTCACCCACAGACCAACCCTGTGAAAGCCACAGAGTTTCTACCAGACATACACTATGTAAAGGAGGACGAAGTCCTGTGTCACCTGTGCTTTGTTTAAGAGGTGATTCACGCTGTTAAAGAATATGAGCAATCAGTCGTTGGTATTGAGGAAAGGCCCCAGGGGAGTAAAACAAATGAGCGCCCAGAAGGGAGTCTAAGCAGGAAGAACCAAATGTTATTTATCTGTAGACAAAAACCCAGGCAGTCAATGAGCTGGGTTTTAATAGTGAAGGGTTTGTTTGGAAGCTTCCTGGAGATTTTAAAATGACAGCAAATAGAAGCTTTGACTGTGATGTGCAGATGGTTTTTACAGTGTTTCCTACCCTTTTCCTGTTGCTGTGGCGTCTCTTCTATGTCTGGGTGTGCAGAAGAGCCTCGATGCTTCCTCATCCCCATATCTGTACCCCAGCAGCTTCCCTTCACAGCAGCCCAACTGCCTTCTTGTCAGGGATGGGAGCAGGAGCAAATACTGGTAATTCATGTTTTATACTTCAGTTAATATAATTTCAGAAGGGAAAAAAGGGCAAAAAAAAGGGAGGGAAAAGGCAAAAAAATATTGTCATGTTTGGATTGCATCAAAAGAAAAAAAACCCTCTTTTTATTTCCTGACCATCACCGTATCAGGATGCTGTGGGAGGGGAGGGACCGTGGCCCCGCTGCCACTAGATGGCAGTGGAGACAGCAGTAAGACTGAGCGGGGTTTGCTTCAGCATCGCTATCCCCGCATCAATCCGCATTGGTTAAAAGCAGGCTCTTGTTGCTTTATGGAGAGGACAAGAGCAGAGCAGCGCACTGAATGCCAGGTTTGATCAGCAAAACAGCGAATATATTTTATAAGACCCAAATAATGTCCAAGGTAAACTTTTAGCAGGTAGAAACAGATCCAGGGAAAACAGATTTAATCTGTCATCAAAGCGTGATGCAGCAGGTGAGATTCACAGACCAAGCTGTATTATTTCACAAAAGTGGATAAATTCTTATTCAAAGCTTTCCCATCCCAAGCAGCTCTGAGCTGTCACCCAAAGAGCAGTTTTTTCTCTATATATGTCCCCTTTTTGACTTTCTTTCCTGTGGCTGCCATTAGCCTGAGCCTTTCACCTTACTCTGAGCAAGGCGATAATACTCCCAGCTCCACTTCCTAAAACAGCACTGGTCCCTTCTCTGCAGTGCCATCCAGACTTGTCTTTGTGTTTAATCTCTGTTTGGAGGATAACCTGTCCTGACCTCCCTTCACCTTCATGCACTGTGGTTACTGTGTTGTCACTAAGCTGGAGATTGAAAGCAAGCATGGGTTTGAGTGGAAAGGAGAGGTATGGGGATGCTGTTCCCACCTGGGTCAGAGGCTAGAGCTCTGCAGCTCCTTCCCCTTCACTGGTAAAGCCTTGTGCAGTGGAACTGCTGGGCTTTTTGGAAAACATGGCTTGGAAAGACCTAATAACTGACTGAAGGGGAGTAAAGGCTGCGAGAGCAAAGCTCCTACAGCCTGACAGAGGGGCACATGGTAGCACCATAGCCACCTGAGTGACATAAAGGGGATTCACAGCTATTTCCTAGCTGCTTCTCTCCATAGCAAAACCTTCCCTTGGGTAGGCAAGGCCCACGCAGTGTTGTTCTGCCCATGCAGTATTAGACTTCTCAGATCTGAGTTTCCCCTTGCTTAGGATAGAAATTGCATTGACTGAAGTCAACTCAGCAACACAGAGTGAGGAACAGAAGTGAAAATACAATTAAACTACGGGAGACTGAAATCTTTACATCCCCACAGGAGATCTTTGTTTTGGTTTTATTGTGCAGAAAAGCCTACCTGCGCTTCTGAAGGATGCTTGTTTTGGAGCTCAGCAATAACCCCAGGGTGCTCTGCTCCAGCTGAACTCAGTGAAAAATCTCTTATTAAGCCCAGTGGGCTCTGGGTCAGGCTCATAATTAATCAGTTCTGTCTTGCTTTAAAATCAAACAGCAGTAGAGTGGCAAATGAAAGGAAATGTGTGTGCTGTACCAGCCTGGGCAGGTTGAACCCAGCAACCGTGATGGTGGCCATGAGGTGTGAGGGGTGGCTGAGGCTCTGCTATGGGAATGGCGCTGGATTTCTATCAGAGGGGATTCCAGGGAGCAGAATGTGCTGGCGTTTTGTGTGGCTGGAGTTATTTCCTCTGGAACACAATAAATGCCAAAATGTTCTTCCATCAAGTTTCCATGTTGACCTGCAAGCAGTGATTTCAGAAGATGAAAGCATGACCATTCTGCTCCTGATGAGGAGCTGTGTTTCTTCTCCAGCCAGGCATCCTCTATACAATTACATAGAAACACACAGAAGACTAAATTTCACACTGGTGTCTTCAGCTGTTACATCTTGCCTGTTTCATTACCAAGTAACACACTCAGTTAAGAGGGACCTGAGAAACCTCCTTGAAGTATGTACAATGGGATGAGGCAACCAAAAACTCATTACAAACGTACCCTTATAGTGACAAGGAAGTACAGCTACTATAAAATTAGTATTGCAGTAGTTCAGTGACACACTAATGCACTAGTAACTATAGAAACTGTAGCTTTAGACATGAATGTTCAACATACTAATGTGCTCCCGTTCAAACTAATAGGGAAAATGAGATCTCTTACTATTCTAGCTGCTTTGAAAGTACAGAATCTGTCCCAAGGGGAGCAATGCTTTGGAAGTTGATGAAATGACAGCTAAAACCTTCCACCTCAGCAGAGGGAAGGATTAAAAATCACAAGCTAGCCGAGCCTTTATGGCGTTGCAGATAAAGCCTGTTCAATAGTTGTCACCTAAGCAGTACCTATGAAAACCATTTTAATAGGAAAAGTAAACTACCAGTCATTGCATGTTCATTTCTAAGGATGGATTGTTGGTGGAGTTGCCTTGGAAGATGTAGATGCTGATTTATGTTTTACTCAAGGGAAGAAAAAGCAATGGGGTCGAGCTCAATGCACCAAAAAGGGATGAATTTGTACTGCCAGGTCTGATGCAGAGCCCACAAATATCTGTTAATAATAATTAGCTTCCTTCATGGAGCAATGAGTTCATAGCAGCTCAAGTGCAGGTCGTGGCACTTGCTGTGCTGAAGGCACAGGCAAATGAGCTGGGTAATTCGTGCCCCTTTGGCACTGCTGGCTGAGAGCTGGTATTGCATGGGAATACAGTGAGTTGTGCTGGAGCATTCAAACTCGCAGCAAAAGGTTGTTGGGTTCTGTTCAGTTTGTGCTTTTTGCCATCAAACAGGATCAATTATGGGTTGTCTGTTTGTAAAGACATGCTGCTCCCTGTGCAGAAGCGTGGCTAAAGAAGCCCAATGCGAGACTTTCTGATTGTGGTTAATCAGAGAATCATGGAATGTCTTGGGTCAGAAAAGGCCTTAAACATCATTTAGTTCCAACTCCCTCTCACAGGCAGGGACACCTTCTACTGGACCATGTTGCTCAAAGCCCTATCCAACCTGGTCTTGAACATGTATATTAAGCAGTATATTAAACAAATTTCTCCCTTTTTTTACATGATAATCTGCAATTCCCAACCAGCAAACTGGGAAGATTATTCGGATTTGTACCATTCTTTTAACTGCATTTGGATGTGCTCTAGGCATATTTCCTCACTAAAACACTGCAGCTTTCTTCTTTCCTTTTCTCTCTGTGTGGGGGAGCTGGGCACTAAGCAGCGTGTCACCTGCATCTGCATAAATCAGGTAACCAGGCAGAAAACTGATACAGAATTGGGCCAGTTTATCCATGTTTTTCAGGAATCCCACACTTTACAGACAAGTATTATTCTGGACTCGTGTTTCTGGCATCTTATCTGCTTCTTGTCTTGCTCTGAATCAAATGATGCTCTTCCCTTAGAGATAAGCCTCATCTCATTTTTTCAACCCCTGTTATTATCGTTATTGTGAGGATGTCGATAGCCTCATGTAGGATGGCTCATGGGAATACTCACTTGGGTTTTGCATCCCTTGTGAATGCTGGGGCAGCTGGAGAGCATCTGGTGCTCTCTGAGAATCACCTAAACATCATGCTCTGGCTCTGTGGGTACTGGGGCTCAGGGGTGGAGGGGGGCCCTGCTGCATCCCAGAGCATCCAGATGGGCTGCTAAACCTCTGCGCTCAG
Organism: Psittacus erithacus; assembly: GCA_009867235.2. Classification (NCBI taxonomy): domain Eukaryota; kingdom Metazoa; phylum Chordata; class Aves; order Psittaciformes; family Psittacidae; genus Psittacus; species Psittacus erithacus. Next base: position 809 of record WYDI02033344.1, on the reverse strand, counting down.
CCTCCATAACATAAAAGCTGTAGGGATCATTATAAATCTTCCTGCATCGCTCCCTCAATGCTCTTCTACCCATCCCTGGGGTGGACATGGGGGGTTGTAGGTACAGGCATAACCCAGCTGCTCTCACCCAGGGTGCCTGGGGAAATACCTCCCTCTGAGCACCCCAGAGCCAGACGAGTGCTGCTCCTTGGGGGGGGCACAAGTTAGAAGGAAAAAAAGTGGCTGTGCTTATGTTCTGCTAATCTAATTAGGCAAAAGAACATCATTAATGTGCTACGTTTCTAATTGATTAGCATTCCCACTAAGCGCAGGGTTGCTCTCATTAGCAGAGTTTCCTAGCTGTGAATGCCCTTTGCCTGAAGTTGCAAATATGTTATGTATTTAGAAGGTGCCTCTTGTTTCTGTCCTGGTAAAGTACTTTGCATTTTTATATGACTGTTAGTGATGAGGGGAAAAGGAGGAGATAAAAGTACAGGGTAAGCAGTCAGAGAGCCTTGGTAATCGGAGGGTTTGTTGGGGTTTGTGCCTCGTTAACAGGGAAAAGGAGCGGGATGTTATTTTTTCCTATCCTGTAACAATTGTAAAGATTTTCCCCAGTGTTAACCTTTGGGACTTCAGCGAGCCGAAACCCTGGAACTGCACAATTACACAGTTAATTAATATTAACCCTAGAGGGGGACTTTTTACCAGGACATGTTGTGACAGGCCAAGGGGAATGGCTTTACCCTGCCGGAGGGGAGACTGAGATGAGCTCTGAGGCAGAAGCTCTTCCCTGGGAGGGTGCTGAGGCGCTGGCACAGGGTGCCCAG
>WYDI02033342.1:64719-75276 GCA_009867235.2 Psittacus erithacus | reverse complement strand
CCTTTTCCTTTTCCTTTTCCTTTTCCTTTTCCTTTTCCTTTTCCTTTCCCTTTCCCTTTCCCTTTCCCTTTCCCTTTCCCTTTCCCTTTCCCTTTCCCTTTTCCTTTTCCTTTTCCTTCTCCTTCTCCTTCTCCTTCTCCTTTTCCTTCTCCTTTCTTTTTTCTTTTCTTCTTCAACTTTTCTTTTTTCATTCTTTTTCTTTTCTCCTTTCCTCTTCAAAATGCTGTGGAAAAGACCTTTAAAAAGTGGGTGGAGGAGGAGGGCAGCAAGAGATAGCTCTGAGGTACATTTCAATCTGCATGGTTCAGGAAGGAAGGAATTTTCAATCTCCTCTCTATCATTTTCGATATCATTAATCCTGAACACTCCATTTTCCATGCTCGCCCGCCCAGGCCCGGAGAGTGAGCGACACATAAAGTGACACATATTCATCACTTGGCATTCGGCGCCGTGAAGGCTGTAATATAATATTAGTGTTGTGTTATCACTGTGTCTCTCTCGCCAGCCTCGGCTGCGGCGACGGTAGATGACATGAATCGATCACCTGTGACATTTTTGATTTGGTGTCACTTTCCCCATTTCTGCCATTTGTTTTGGCAGTTAAGAGGTAATTGGGTGACATTAGCATGGAAAGATTCACTTTCCCGACCCCTTTTCCCAAGCAGGAAGAAGGGGATGAATCTCTTTTGTCTTGTTTCATGGGTTCAGAGAGGCTTGCAAGCATTGGTATTTGCTGCAGTCTCTTTCCCAGGTGGCTCCATACCTAAAGCCAGCAGAAGATGCAATGCCTGAGCAAGGAACACCTCTCCTGCAGGATGCTGGCGAGCTACTCTCATGAAGTAGGGAGCACAGTGGGAGAAGGTGGCATTCTAAGACACAAACAAGCCATGGGTCCCTGCTCTGCCAGTGGTTTCCCCAGGTGAATCTGGGTACGTCATTAAGCCCTCACTGGAGCTGAGACACCAACTCTTCAGGCAGTCACTGCTCAGTGAAGGACATTAAGAGGATCCCCATTCAGGTCAGGACCTGGAGCTTTGGTCTGCTGGAGTCACAGGCCTTATTCCTCTAGCTGCAGATCTCTCCCCTGCAAGTAATTAATAATATAAGCAATCAATGGAGGTAGACTCTTAATATGCACTGTAGTCCTGGAATAATGTCAGTAACTGGCCATGCCTCATCCTGCAAAGAAACTCGATTCTTTTCTCACTTCTTTTCTGAGCAATGCTTACCTTGGGTGTGATTTGCTCGCACAATATTTCAGTGCACAACATGGACATAAATATGGGTAAAGAAGACAAGAACTTGCTCCAAAATGATCAATACCAGCAACTACCACTGAGGTCATAGAATCCCCAGCAACCAGATGTCCCAGGTGGACTGGGACAATCCTGTAATGCAGGAAAGCTAGCAGCATACACACAGAAATGTGCAAGGTTTTTGGAAGGATAAAGGATTTTTGCTCCTTTACCTCAAGGCCTAAGAGGTAATTATAAAGATGTCATTTAAGATAAATAAAAGTAGAAGTCTGAAAAACTTAAATCCAGAAAGCATTGCACCATATGGGTGTATCTGGCAGCTCAGGGCTCACACAAGTAAGGAAAAGCCCCAATAAAGATAATCTTCAGTGAAGGACCTTTTACGGCACAAACACAATCTTGGTCATTCCAGCATCAGACACCTTCTTGTACACACTGAGCTATGGGAAGTGAATCACTGGTTTCTGATATGCCACAAAAACTATAAGAGAAAGGCAAAACCCATCAGAGCCCTGGCAATGGGCTCCTGAAAAATGAAATGTGCTGCAGCTATGCCTCCAGCTTTTAGTCAACCAGTTAACAGCTGGGACCACTACTTTGTTATGAAATGTGCAATGGGGTGACAATAGGAGGCTTTGCTTTGACTTCCGGACCTTCCGCATCCAAGAACCATAACTTGGTGATGAATCAGCTGGGCTGGACAACAGCAGCACCCTTACAATGAGGGTTTTTAGAAGTTCTGTTTTGCACTGAATCGTGTGTCAGCCAAAACCACATGCATGGAAGCTGCAATGGCAGCCACTAAAACATCATGTCACAGCAGGTAAGGTGGACATTATTACCCACACATCCACTCCATCAGGGACCAGGGACGTTCTGTTAATTTAGGAAACCCTTTCCTTGCAGGGAGATTTTGTGGTAGCTGTCCATTGGGAGCTTTCTTGTACATTCTGTTAAAGCAGCTTGTACCGGCCACTGTTTAGGACAAAAGTTTGTTCAGAACCAGCAGATGGTTCTGAGTCAAATGATGACTTTATGCTGGCTTGCTCCCTGTGCCATTGGTCCTTGACTGCTCTCAGGGACAAGACAAGACCGGATCATGGCTATTTCATGCATAGCTGCTCTTTGGCTGCCAGGGCAGAAGCTGAGGGCATAAACTGGAGGGCACCACTGTTGAGGACGCCCCCTGAGCTGTTCCCCCCCTTGTCAGGCTTTCGTGATAACCCCCACTCTCCATAGGTGCCTTCTGCCATCTGGACCTGTTAGCCCAGTCAGGAGACAAATTGTTCATCATGTCAATTTTCCATTTAAAATGCAAACTAGATTTGACAGAGTAAACTGAATAAAGATTTGGATCGGATAATCCAGTAAAAGCTAATTACTAAAACAAAATGAGACACTGAGACGCAATCTCCCTCCTCTCCTTTCTAACGAGGTTCACTTGATGAGTTCTCTGCCTCCAGTATTAGCACTTTCTATCAAGAAACACAAGCTATTAACTCCTTTTAACAATTTATGATGTTCAATAAACTGATTAGGAGCCCATGGTACATAATTTAAAACCATTTGGATGTCCTATGGCCATTAAAGAGAAAGCAATGAGTCTGAACAACCCTGCTAATTATAGGTCTTGATGACTCCTGATTAGAAATCCTAATTAGGTGTCCTAACTAAATCTTTTCTTGGTTTTAAATTTATTGTCTTCATCTCCACACCTTGGTTATGAGATAATTTTAGGAAAGAAAGGTAAAAACAGACCTCTTAAACTAAAAATTCATTAGCCGAATGAAGTAAGGTTCACAGCATCACCAATAAAAATACCTAACACAAGCTACTAAATAGTCTGAGTTTGATTTTATTCTGAAGTCTAAAACTATTTAAAGAGTTTGGGGGTTGGCTTTCTTTCATCTGTCTTTTACCCTCAAATATATTGAATATTACTGAAAAGCCCCCAAAGGTGAAATGTTAAATATCAGTTTTCGCTCCCCTCTTTTTTATCTAAACGTGAAGCTTCACCAGACTGTTAAAATCAAAAATAAATGAAAGTAAAAAATTCTAATCTTCAATATTGGTTCAAATTACAAAATTTTCTGATTTCTTAAATATTCCCTTACAGTGTTGATCTTTCTATTACTGATTCAAAATTCACCCATTTCTTTGTTATAAAAAAAACCAGTTCCACTATGATGACATTAGTTGAAAACCCAAAATCAAAGTTGCATTTCTGATACAAAGTTTAGGAATAACAGCAATCTGAATCTGGCAGCTCTGTTTGCATGGCCAGCCGCCCCAAACCTCATTTTGTGCAATGGGGTGATCTACAGGGAAGGAGACAGAAGTGGAAAGATGAGCTTGCACAAGCAGAGATACGATGTGGAATGATGCCCTAAGAGCAATTCAGAAATGGTTTCGCTCTTCCACAAAGTCCTGCTCCAGCCAGTTTTTCCAGGATGCTCAAGGCATGGGTCTGGGCAAACAGAAAGGCTGTGCTACTAGGAAAGGAAAGGCAGAGAACCCAGCCTCCTTTGGAAAGTTTTATCAATGGTTAATCCTCTTCCCTCCTTAAAGTCTGTTCCTTATTTCTGCTCTAAATTCATTTGCTTCATCTTCTAACCATGGGGCTTTGTTCAGCTTTTGTCTGCTAGACTTAAAAGCTGACGGCTACCAGAACTCTGCTTCCTGCGAAGGTATTTATAGATGAAAATCAAGTCACCGTTTAACCTTCTCTTTGTTAGCTCAAATAGATGAGCTTAATCTCGCCCTCAGCCAGAAACATTTTTATGCAATAGCAAAATGATGAGTATGGGTGATGTTATCCTCCTTGGTATTGAAGAGCTGATCTGTCCAGAGGCTTTCACTAAAATCACAAACTATGGTTCTCCAAAGTTAAACAACAGGAACACCAGTGGTTTTCTAATGACCAGAAAATACTGAGGGTACATCAACACTGCCAGATAACCTGAGAGTTGGACCCCATTCCCATCTCCATGTATGCTCCTCATCTGCCTTATGCAAATGCTGCATGGGACCAGGGATGAGTTTAGTCCATCTTGCTGGAGTGGAGAAGCCCAAATTTAGCACAAATTCACATACCACACAAACCATATTGCAAGAGGTGGTCTTTCTCAGGTGATTAGGAGGAACTAAGCCAAGTCAGGGCTTGGCACGTCATAGCCCAGTGCTCAAGGAGACATCCTGTCTCCTTAACAGGATACTCCTAAAAGCAATACTGAAGCTTTATATGGCTTTATGAAAATTGGACAATAGGACAACAAACATGAGATAGCAGCTTAGTTAGACTGGTCATTTTATTTAATTTCTGGCAAGCAGTTTGTTGATTGTAGGCACAGATAGATACAAATCTTCATGGAAAGGACTGACAGAACCCTTGTCAGTATAAATACAACAGGCTTATGGAGAAGCATAGCTCCATCCTCTGTGAAAACTGTTGACGGATCAACAATTTTTGCAGCTACTGGGAATTTTGTGCTTACACTTGCATTTTTTAAGCAATTGACAACTGACAAAGAGGCAAAGTTTCTATTGTAAGAATAAAAAACAAAACCGGAGTGGAAGCAGTTCAGGAAAGGAAATAGAAGAAGGGAGGTGGGATCCAAAAGAGCCACTTGGGGGGCGAGGGGGAAGAGAATGGCTGTGATATAAAGTTATTTAACACTTACAGAAATTTCACATCAAATGTACTCCTGACAAATATTTGTTTGTGATGGGAACAAAGAATAGGCTAGAAAGGAGATAATCCCTGATATCCCTCTATTGGACTGAACTGGACCCTCTCCCTGAAGTCTGGTTCAGCGGTAGTGTTATTTCCCACAGGTTAACCCAGCTGGTGAGTGCTGAGGTAGTAATGCTTCTTTCGCCTGCTTTTTGGAGGAATAGCCAAGTTTATGTTGTCTTCTGCACCTGCTTCACCAGTAGCTCAAGTAACAGTGCCAGGAAAGGTTTCTTACACTGTCAGATAGCCCAGACCCCATCCTTAGCCAGCAAACATTATGCCTGTCTAGAGGTGGGGCAGACACTGTTTGTGAAAACTGTATTTTGAATCATGATGGTCCTCCTCATAGATTCACATGTGTGATGATTCAACCTCGCAACAAGAGGAAGTAGCTTGTACCTGGTGTTGACGAGCAGAATGGCTGCCCAAAATGCAGCCCAGGAGATGGTTGGTGCCAAAAGCCTGTAGTTTGTGTTGGTTTGGCAAGCTAGCCAACAGCTTCTCCATCACTGGCTTGTAAATATCAGCACAATACAATTGAGAAGGCAAAAATCTTCTTTCAGGGTATGATATTATGTCCCATACAAAGCCATCACACGAGTTTTAATCCTAAACTTTGCCCTTTAGTAGTGTTTGCCATGAATTTCACTTTCAGTAATACTTTCTTAGCACACAAAAGCATAGGTGTTATCAGCATGATCTCTTTCTTGGGTGATACACAGGGGAATATTTGACCTTTGCCTCTTTTTAATACCCAGCAGAAAGAGGCTGCCTTTCTTCTACTGCACTGAGCTGTTCATTTGTTATCCCAATCTGGGGTTTAGCAGGATTCAGGGCTGATTAGTTTAGAAAGCATATGGGCTATGAAAGACATTTTATGTAATGGATTTACATGTCCTATTTGGTAAACAAGCAACAGCAAAATTCATTCTGAAGGGTTAATATATTTCATGCTGATTATTTTTAGAGTTGAATTTTGCCACTCTGGGATATTTTTTCCCCCATGGTGTTCATGCTGTGGGACTCTGGCCAAGGGGTCTCTCCAGGCAAATCAGCACCAGTGACTTTTCCTTTTCTCTGGTAGAGAGAAACAAAAGCATTTAATTGGGAACAATGGCAAGTTGTGAACAACTGAAGTAAAATGTTCACTCTTTCTAATTTATTAAGCAGTTTGGCAAAACTGATATGATTTCCTACTGCTTACACCCCTCCAAATCCATACATTCTTAGAGAAAAGAAGACAAAACCACAAAACTCCAAAATGTCTCTTGATTTGGATTCTAGATTTGATGGTTGCAATAGAAATAATTCAGTACTGATGGCAGATTGACAGATTTAGTCCTCTAAATCATCTACAGGATAAAGCCCCTTATAACCAATAAGTCTGGGGGCATATAACAAAAACAATCCTCTTCCTTAGAGCCCAGCCTTGTCCTTTAACAGGTGTGGGTATAATTTCTGTTCTCTGTAGAATACCAGGGTCAAGGTGACTAGAGCAGAATCACTGAGACGTGTGTGGAAAAATTGCTCTTTTAGACACATGATTTATGAAGTATCTGACTAATGTGGTCATGGGAGCCTGAGAGGAAGGTGAGGAAGCTGGTTAAGAAGCACTTAGCTCCCCTCTTCAGGCCCACATTTGCATCCCATGACCACAGCAGCATTTATCTCGCTTGATGGTAGCTGTTTTGAATTTAGGCATTTCATTTAAGCTGGTAGTCAATGTTTCTTCTCAATTCAGTGGGAGATCGGCACCTGCAGATGATGATTCATCCTTCTTCTATCAGACATCACCACCAGATACCCTATCTCTTGGTCACCTAGGCACCTCATTTCTAAATAGTTAAATGAGGCAAATCCTCAACCATCTGATTAACCTATTTAGATCAGCTGGCCAAAACACATGACATTCACATTAACACATGGCTCAGCTCACCATGGTATATCTGAACAGCTTGATGGGACAGAATTGCAGGGCTGACCCCACACCAGGAGGGTCTTTGCCTCTCACCCAACCTTCTAACACATCTCTGAGGCAAGCCACTATCTGATCCCCCACATTCAGGCCTGGCCAAGTGACAGGGCTATCCCAGCCTTCCTACGGTCACTGCGATGGTGCCAGCTTGGAGGAACTTACAGTTTTCTGCAGGGTCCCAGAATCACCACCTAACACCCTTTACCTCTGATTTGGGAGAAAATCATCTTTACTATAGCTACAGCAAAATAGGAATAGTGGCCTTTAATTAGCAAGCAGAATTTACCTCTTTCTGCTTGGAAAATGGTCATTGGTTTTAATTAGATTCCCAGGGCACTACCCCAATATCTTGTCCCTAGACCCTACCACTGCTGCAAGTACAATACAAAGCAAGATCTAAGCAGGTCCTATTCTCTGCATGCGGCTCAAAAGCTCTCTCTGATATATTCTTCATCTCCAGCAAGTTCTGATTTTTTTGACGTTCCTAAGATGAATATTCAAGATTTTAGCCCAATTTACACATCTGTAATCCGACAGCGAGAATAAAAGGTTGTCAGACAAAATAAATGTGTGTCTCAAGGTCAGACCTGGTTGAAACCGATAATGGTGCTTAACAGCCTATGCCATGCCTCCACAATGATCAGCATTGCTCTAATTGACAAATTAGCTGTCCATATGGGCTCAGAGGCAATCATACATCCATAAATCCCAATAAATACAAACATAATCTGATCTAAGTTGGATCAGCCAAATAAGTTAAAGCTAGATTTAACACCTTAAAGGATTGCATTTAAGGAAAATCACTGTTAGACAAGATTCAGGAGTGCTGGAACCATATGGTCAGAACACAGGCTACCAGTTCCAACCCCCTGCCATGGGCAGGGACACCTTACACTAGACCATGTCACCCAAGGCTCTGTCCAGCCTGGCCTAGAACACTGCCAGGGGTAGAGCATTTGCCATTTCTTTGGGCAACCCATTCCAGTGCCTCACCACCCTCACAGTAAAGAACTTCCTCCTTATCTGTAACCTGAACTTCTCATGTTTAAGTCTGAACTCATTACCCCTTGTCCTATCACTACAGTCCCTAATGAAGAGTCCTTTCCCAGCATCCTTATAGCCCCCCTTCAGATACTGGAAGGCTGCTATGAAGCCTCCACGCAGCTTTTCTTCTCTAGGCTGAACAGCCCCAATTTTCTCAGCCTATCTTCATAAGGGAGGTGCTCCAGCACCCAGAGCATCCTCATGGTCCTCCTCTGGACTTGCTCCAGCAGCTCCATGTCCTTCTTATGTTGAGGACACCAGAACTGCTCGCAGTACTTCAGATGAGGTCTCACAAGAGCAGAGCAGAGGGGCAGAATCACCTCCTTTGACCTGCTGGTCATGATCCTTTTGATGCAGCTCAGGATATTTCTAGTTTCTGGGATGCAAGTGCACACTGCCGGCTCATGTTCAGTTTCTCATCGACCTGCCAGACTGTCCTCTCTGATAAGACAACAAAAACTTAACATTGTCTGCTTTGCAAATTTCGAAGCCATGCTGGGGATCAGAACTCCAGGAGGTGGTACAGGAGATGGGAACATAGAAATACTGATCAAAATAAAAACCATCAAATAACAGGAGATAAAAGATTCGTGTCTGTAAGTCCCTCCTTCAGTAAGTCCTGCTTAAATAGCCTTAGGGGCTGACCTTCTTGGTGTCCACCTCCTGATTTCAATTGACTTTGGATCAAGTTCTGAATTAAGCAGTAAATCACAACGCTCATCCTCAGCACTGGATGGGAGATACAAGAGTTAGACAGTGATTTATGAGAGGTTTGACCCAGGGCCAGTGTTCTCACCTTGAAATAGAACCTTCGTCTTTCTAGATTGTCAGCATATGAAAAGAAACTGAAGTCTTCAGCTTTGCTGCCAGACTGTTCTTCAAAGGACTTTAGTTGCAAAAAGGGTTATCAGAAGCATTTGTACACTGGTGCAGGGAGTTTTGGAGGTTCTTTTTGGCCCTGTTGTGGGTGCCCAAAACGGACTGCCAATTGTTCAGTGGTTTGAGTGGCAATTTACTCCTGCACTGTGCATCTCTCACATGCACACAGACACCATTGCATGTTATCCACACACCAAGTGCATCTAGACTTACACCGTTTCAGGTGTGAATTCAAATGGTTGTACCATCTTTTACATCATTTCTTATTTGGCATCTGGATTGCAGGCTTACTATTTAACCATTTCAAAGAGACAGAAGCAAAATTGTGTGAGATTCAGGGAGATTCTTGATATTCCTTGTGATCATACACTCCTGGGAAGGCATCTGAACCTGCACTTGTATTTCTACACAGTGGCAAGAAGCTCAGAGACAGCAAGTAAGGGATGTTTGTTCACTCTTCCAGTACAAGAAGTAGACAGAATCTAAACATTACATTACATTAACAAATGGTGGTCCAAAACAAGCACAAACAGAGCTTGTAAATACAGTATGAAACTCCTTAATAAGTGATGTTTTGGATGTTTTAGAGATGCTACTTCAAAAGGCAGCTGAACAAATTCATGGAATAAAAACCACCAAGAGGTGTTCCATTCTAAGATACCACTGCGGACTCTCTAGGGCTGAACAGCAAAGTGCCAGAGACTAGAGAGTATTCTGGGAAAGCAGCCCCTATTCTTTCCTATACCATTCCTTTTGGGCACTTCCAGAAAGAGGATCAATATTGTTTCCAGTAAACAATTGAGCTGGCCCTGTGCGGCCATTCTTGTGGACTTAGGTGCTTTTGTTCCCAGGGAAATACTACAATGTGGTAGTTCTGTTGAGATCGATTTGGTCCATTCCTGGACAAAAAGCCTCCTCATAGGCTTCCAAGGTGTCTGTGTGCATGGCCTTCTCCTGGGTACAGTCATAACTCAACAGCTGCTATTGGGTAACTCCATCACTCTCTTCTGTTGCTTACTGCTTGCATCCAATAGGGTCAGTCTGGTGCAGCAGCTTTCTATATTTTGCTATTAGATTAAAGGATTATTGATGATGATTCCCTAAGCAAACACAGACTGCAGCTCTCCTAGCAACAGGCTGACAAACCTTGGTTCCATGTTTTAATTCCTCAAATTCCATTAAAAGACATTCTTACAGTTTAAGGCATAATATGTTTGTTTTTCCAGCCCTAATGAGGATTATTAAGCAATGCGTTTTCAGTAACTATGCTTGGCATTAGCATCCTTTATATATATTTTTCTGGGCTCACTGTCACAAATTTCCTACCCTTTAGATCTTTCAGTCTAAAAGAGACACACAAAGATAAGAAAAGAAAGAATAAAGCTGTGTATGTATGTGCAGGCACATATAAAGCTCTTTTCCCTAACCTAATCTTTTTCTCTCTGTTTCCCTGTGTGGAAGATTCATTGTCAGTTGGAGTTTGAAGGCCTAGTCTATGACTCCCATTGACAAAAATGGGCTTTAGCTGAGACTTGCTGATAATACAAAGAAAAGGAGCTCTGCAGTTGCTGGGGTTGAAGATGTGAGCAGAAAAAGTAGCCAAGAGACATATGGCAAGAGCACAAAGAGACACACAGAGACAAGACAAAGCTGTAGCGTTTAAGTAAGGC
>WYDI02033342.1:12540-64619 GCA_009867235.2 Psittacus erithacus | reverse complement strand
AAGTAGCCAAGAGACATATGGCAAGAGCACAAAGAGACACACAGAGACAAGACAAAGCTGTAGCGTTTAAGTAAGGCTTCAAGCTTGCCTATCATACACACATTTCCTATGAAATGACCCCTTTAAATTACCCATTAGCTAATCCTCCCAGCTACTTTCAGGCTTTCAGCAAGCATTAGGGCAGAAGTGTTGTATGGAAAGATGTGAAATCTGGGCCTTAGCCCAGGTACAAATCTCCCTTAAATCAGATGAGCCTCAGGTTAACTGAGAGCCTTTGGAGCACTATGGATATTTTTGCTGCTGCAAGAAGACTTTAGGAAACAACACTGGAAATGTCCTCATAACATAAGGGCTCCAAATTCTTTAATACCATGTGAGGACCCTCTACAATCAATAGGCAAACACATGTTAAAAACCAGAGCTTTCCATTGGTCTGATTGCTTCGAGGCCCGCCAAATACAGCAAAAGAAGGCGGCAGATGCCATGGTGTCAAAACTGTGGTTAGAAAACATCCTCCTTCAACAGCTTGGAGGCACCTCTCCACAAAGGATGGGTTTTCTACAAAAGCAGATTTCATTTGGTAGCTGTCAAACTCATTCATATAATGCTTCAGTTCTGTCAGCCCCATCCCTAGGCTCACATGAGCTACAAATTCAGGTCCCTGTGTGCAGGCAGGGGTGGACAAAAGACTGTTCTAGATTGAGCTCAACTGTAGGTGCAGCAAATATTGAAGGATCTCCTGGCACAAGGAGAGGAAATGGAATTCTTCCATATCTTCTGTAGGAAGACCTCTGTCAGGGTCAGCCCTCAGCACACCAGGGGAGCATGGCCACCAGCCTGGGGTGCTCAGGGCAAACACACCGATTGGACAAAGATTTCATTGTAGGACGTCCATATTTTCATGTTATGGCTTCTCTATTCCTATTCTGACCACTGAGTGCATGGGGAGAGGCCAAAGGAGAAGGGCTGGGACAGGAAAAAATGAAGCCCATAGGGACCATAAGTAATAAAAGGCTGCAGCAGATTTGTCACACTATTTCATTTCTTAGTAAATTAAATGGTCTCAATAGAGAGAGGCATAAAAGAAACCACAGATTCAGATACCTCTGAACTCCAGAAATACTCAGAGATAGCTCTAATTCTTCATTTATCATTATTATATCTACTAGGGGAAGAGGCATGTATTTTAAGTTGCATCCTAAATTGCTTTTTAAACTACTCTTATGTTAAACAAGCAGAACTGCCTCAAACCAGTTTTGATTATCTACAACTGTAATTAATGCCATCCCTATTAATTCTATTTAAAAAATAAAATCCACCAGAATAAGTATTTTATTACAACTGTTTTTTGTCCATGAATATAAAAACCTATAGGTGCTAGGGTTGCCCACACCTCACAGCTGCACTGATTCTCAAGGTTATGTGTATTTTCTTGTGCTAGAAGGCAAGAGTTTAACTAAAATGAGTAAGAATTAGAAATAGAGGAAATTCAGAGGCTTTTTATATTACACCCAAAGCCTTTCCCAGAGCAGAGTGTTTCATGTCAGCTAGAATTTGCCTGGACTCATTTCTGGATTTGAAAGTCATCTTAGAAACTAAACCCTAAGTGGGGAATGATTTAATACAGAAATTCTCCCTTCCCTGCAATATTCTTACTAATACAAAGAATTATTTTCTTTTTCTTTTTTAAAAGATGCCATTAAAAGTCAAATTTCTTATTACCTGTAGCTCCTCTCTGCCTTTTTCCATCCAACTTTTGTGCATTCAGAGAGATGTTGTCACTTCATGAGGTGTTGGGCGAATAAATAAGCCTGATCCTGACTCCAGGTGAGTCACTTGGACTAGGAGTGGGTAGAAAGGCAGGCAGATGTTCAGCAGATGCGACCAATCCCTCTTCTCTGTGGAAGCAAACAAAGAAAGTTTCCTTTATTTACTCAAGGGTTTAAATAAAAGCTTGATTTTCATGGCACCCGGTTTGGCAAGAAAAGCTTCTGAAAGATTTTATTTTTCTACAGGAAAGCCCAAGGAATTTGCTTATTTAGCTGAGATAAAATGATAATTCCTAAGAAATCATTGTGGATTAGGGAGCGAAGCGATTATAGAGAGAGAGATGGTATATTTCTGAATGTGTGCATAGCCCCGCTGGTTAAAGGGGTATTAATCCCTCTTAGTCTGCAAAAGGACCTTCAGACTGCTCAAGCAAGCAGGGCTTAGGCACTGCAAGCTTCCTAGAAAGTCCTAAATCTTCACATTAGCTCCCTGCGTTTCCCCATCTTAGAGTCTAAGCCGTTTTCTAAAGGATACTTCCATAAACAAGCGCCCTCAGAATCTGCAAGGATTTGGAAATCCGGATTGGTGAAATTTTTTAAATCCAAGGTCCAAGTGGATAGAAGAAGATTAGGTTGCACTTAAAAAGGCCACCTTTAAAGAGACAGCAGTGTCCTAGATCATTATTTAGGCTGAACTGAAAAAGCAAAAGAAAGAGAGGGGAAAGAAAAGAAGACAAAACAGAGGGGGAAAGGAAAAAGTGTTGCATCTGAGATCCAGCTGGCTCAGTGTTCTACATGATCCCAGAGCCTTTCAGGGGACAGAAAATGTGTATTTCTGCCAAGACCAACCCTGCTTTTCTCATAGAGTGTTCAGATTACTTGTGGCTGCTCCACCAGCCCTTTCCCTTGGGTTTCCATGGGAATCCCTGTCCTTGTTTTAATGAGGTGTCACTGGTTGCTACCAAATTGCATCTGGGTTTCTCCACTGGGTGTACAGTGTGTATGGCAGGAATAGCAGTTCACATCTGCAAATTGATCTAAGATTCCTCTGGGAAATGGGGAACATCTTACAGAGATATTTTGATCATTTTCACTAGACTTCACCTTGCTCATGACAGACGCATGAGGCTCTCCCTTCTGTACCTCTTTGCTCTGCTGCAAAGGAGGAGGGACAGTGAATCTATATGGGAGACATGTTCAGCAGAAAGCAAGGAGCCCTGGCTCGCTTTTCTCACTCTTCAAGAATGACGTCCACCAATCTCCAGCAGATTTAATTTACAGTCCTGATTATTCCACCAGAACTGCTGAAGAGCAGAGAAGCTCCTGCTTACCTGTCCACTTTGCCTTAACCAGGGATAAAAGCAGATATTGAAGGTCAGAGGAAACAGATTACATGTGATGATAGCTATAGAGAAGCAGGAGCTATACTCGACAGCAATCTGTGATCCTGGCCTTGTCCCAGCAGAGGTTACATTCAGGAATATATAGATAATCTTTTTATAACTGAACAGAAGCATCCTGACACTAAAAATGAAGAGAGACAGGGCTTTTCACCCTGCCCACAGAGTTCAGAGATGCTCAGGGTGCTGACAGAAAACACAGCTCTGGGTATTGTTTCCTTTCTCTACTTATCTGGTTAAGGTGAATCGTACAGGCTGCTTCAGAAGATGCTCCAAAGTTGACAATTTGGCAATGGAAAATGTGACATTTCTATAGTGCTGTTAAAGCCTCTAAAACTAGCAACAGCTCAATACATGATGAGATGTGTGACGGGACCTCAAAGAGGCAGGATTGACAGTAAATCCATTTTAAAAAAGTCTTGCAGATGCCTTTGTAAGAGGTAAGAAAGATCTTGGAGCCTTTGGAGCACTGCTTCATAACATGACCTGACCGCAGTCAGTTGTCTCCATGTCAAAGACATGAGGGATGAGATGTAGGAAAAGAGACATACACCTTCACCTGCACAGAGTAATCATGGAGCAAAGCTTGAGGATGATAAAACAACACAGTACATTGCTCTTCACAGTATGACCCCCCCTTACCTGTTCTTGCATTTCAACAGGCTCGTGAGATGAGTGATGAGTGTCCCCTGCCCACCTGAGAGCGGCCATAGTATGGGTGATCCCCAGAGAGAGATTTCTTTTCCAGCCTTGCCTCGGACTGCCTGGGCAATATGGTCCTCTTTCAGCCCAACGTAGGGAGGCTTGTCTTTGTTCACCAGCTTTGTAATGGCTTTTTTGTTACTCGTGAATATATATTGGGACATCACAGGACATTTCTAAAGATTAAATAGTCTCCTCCTTCCACATCCTTCCTCAGTTGATGTTTCTGTTGTCACTTCCAATTGGTTTCTGTCCTGGTTTTACATTTAATCTGCTCTCTTCTTCTTAAAGTATATTGAGAATACTTATGAATTATATACCTCCAATGTTTTTAAGGCATATAGCCCCCCCTCACTGAGATTCATTCAGCTTATGATGTTTATGTGAAGCCCATAGATGACATATCAAAAGACTAAAAGACAGATTTAATGTCTGTCAAGACAATGCAACCCTTCCTCTATCAAATCAGAATAACAGAAGATATGAAATGAGATTGCCTAGCATATTTGTGACTCTTCTAATTAGGAAGAGGAATGGATTTGCTGTGAAGACAACAGAAAGAGACTCAAAAGGCTTCAGTGTATTTTTCAGCTAAACACAGGGTCTCTGTGGGATCCCAGACTAACCCATGACCTGTTCTGTGCCTCAAATTCAGAATGAGGATGGCAGTTTTCTTTCCTACCATTTTTGGGAATCACTATAAAGGCTGAGCTTTCTAGGGCAACATATGCAGCACAGAGCATGGCCAGGACTTTGATATCCACCAGCACTTCACACTACAGAGCGCAGATGACCGATAATCGCCTACCACTTCTCTCAATATCCAAGGATTATTTATGATAATGCCTCTTTCCTTTTCCCAATGAGCAGATCCTGAGAGCTCCTTTCCTGCTATCAGATCCCCTGCCTTAAAAACGACTCTTTGTACGACTTGGATTTTGTGAGTTTAAGCCCTGATGCCTCCTTCCCCAGGAAAATTTGTGGATCCATGAAACCTTTAAAGTATTCCAACAAGTCTAGGATCACTTTACAGACTAATGCTAATGAGATCATAAGCAATTGACCAGAAACAAATAAATAATTCAAAATCTACTGCAAGTGTGAAAAGTATTTAAATGCTATTGATAAACTAATCTACAGACTCCATTAGCAATTCAGTCACACAGTGCCTGTATTGAGCGGTGAATTTAAGAATGAAAACAAACCCCCAAAAATACAGCAAGCAAAAGCTAGCTTGTTTAGCTGTGCTTTAGCAAGCAACTTCATTAACATTTGGGAGTTTACTGCGTCATTTGCTCTGGGAGTTTTCTTGCCTTGCTGTTTTATAGACTGCAGCAATAGCCTGAATGCTATATCTATGGAGTAGTTTTAACAAGGCTTATATATTTATCTGTAATATGGATTAAAACTCATTTGGTCATTGCTCCTTTTAAGGCACTTACACATTACTGAATTAGCTGATGACACACGTCGACCCTCCAAAGTCTACTTTTGAGCTACAGACAGCATTGCTTCCTGACATTCTGGCTTGCTCAGCCTTTTCCCTCACGGCTGGAAATTAAGCACATTGAATTTCCTGCTGAAATACTGTTTTGATTTATACATATAGCTGATGCTGTGAATCCTACACCATCAGTATGGACTTGGGTACTGGAGTAGGTCTGTGTTTTGATGGATTCTGCACACTGTGTCTGCAGGTAAAGCCCTTAAAAAGGGCTCAGGAGAATGGACACATCCACAAGGAGCTACCCAAGGAACAAAATTTCTTCCATCTGCCTCAGGTAGCATGAAACGTCCCATTTGTCATATCATGCTGGCATGGTACTCTGCACACTCACAGGCAGTCCTACACCCAGCCTCACCTGGCCCAAGGCTGGTCTCTTATTTCAGCCCTTCCCAACCATGAGACAGAAGAAGACAGTTACTTGGTGGTGAGGGCTGGTGGTCCATAGATACAGCAGTGGAGCAAAGGTGGCATTCCAAGGGCACTCAAAGGGCTGCTCTTCATTCAGCCCTTTCAGTGGTGGGGGGTCTTCTTTTCCCCCCTTCCTAATTGCTTAACACACCAATCTCTAACTCAAAGAGCGTTCTGCAACATCGGCTTGATTCCTGAAGACATTGTTGAAGACTGAGTGAAAGCATCAGGCTCAGCAGCGGTCCTGACAGATGATATTTGCAGCTAGGCCTCCATCTCCTCAATCCACCCTTAGGCTCAGCCAGACCTGCCAAAGCTCCCTTCTTAGCTCTTTCCCGCTGTCACCCAGCAGCCTGCATCAGGGCAATTACCAAAACAAATCAATCTTCTCTTGACAGTTCATTTACACTGAATTAATTTGGAATTAGAAACTGTTATTGCAATTGGCAGCTCCTGATATTCCCAATACAATGTCGCATCTGCAGGGAAAACAACTCTAGACCCTGGCGTTTGAATTAAAAAGGACAGTTCTTCCTGATTGAGATATAAAACCAGAAAGGGTTTTTTTTGTTTCAAGTTCTTATTAGTTTTAGACTGCTGGCAGCAAATCCAGACCTGCAGTGTCCTAAATAAAACCTGCCTTATGTTTCTTTCTTGCTCAGAGCAGTATTTTTAATACTGCTGCATAAAGACAAGACACCTGAGTCTTAATTTGCACCTTTTATACCATGTTGGAGTGCACAGTGCAGTGGCATGTTGGAAGAGACAGTTTAAGCAATCTTGTGCCCATTTCACAGGTAAGGAAATTGAGACATGAGGATGTTGAGAAGTAGATTTGCCTGATCTGTTTTTTCCCTCTGAAACCCGCAGTCTGATCTGCTCCCATCAACAAAATGTCCTGATTTCCTTCTTAAAAGCAGATGAACAAACAAAAACCAAACCAGGAACAATCCTCCTAATCACATTTTGGAAAATAAATATTAAACTTTTCCAGTAAGCATTTCAGAACCCAAAGGTTGATAACACAGCATCACTAGCCTTGTTACACTCCCTCAATGTATGTACTTACACCCCTGTGTCTGAGGGGATTTGACATGACATCTCCCACCTCTGAGCACCTATGTATTCAGCTCTGAGCTAGCTTTAACTATAGGATTTGCTTTAACTTTTAGTCAGCCCTGAAGCTGTCAGGCAGTTGGAAACAGATGATCATTATAGGCCCCTTCCAGCTGAAATTGTTCTGTTCTATTCTCTCCGATGCTATTCTATCAGACTTAGAATTGTTTACCAATTTACTGGGCCAGAGGAAAGACACATGCACAAATATAGGGGATAAAAGATGTTATCTGTGAAGTCTTCTACCACCCTCTGTGACCATTATCATCACCATCATCACCACCATGTTTTTCTCTGGGGCACTGAAAGTCCTTATTGGATGGGCATCATGGGTAAGGTAGGCTAAGAAACATCTCTGGGACCTGATAAAGGGCACTGAGGGGCTCAGCCAAGGTATGATGGTGTGTTCCTAGGGAGCCCTGCAACACATCTCTTCAGCATCTGGGAATTTTAGCATTGCAAATTGACACACCAAAGAGATTTAAGGAGCATCCTGGGTCAAGCAGGAGCTGGGTGGCTGTTCAGAGGCTTTACAGCTGGACTGAAAGGCTTAGCATGGTAATTGTGAGCCAAGGTCCCTTCGCTGGTCTAATCCCTGATCTGTTTCCTGCTTCACCTTTGCTAGGGTTGGGCATGCACCAGACTTTTTGGTTTCAGTGGGTTATTCTGTAATTCTTGCGTGTCCCTCTGCTCTGAAACAGAACTGGAAAGCGTCCTGGTGAAGGGAAAGCAGGAGGAAAACCAGTTGTGTGGGGCTTAATACATTGGTTCCTGCTGCCGTCTGTTGCTCCATCCCACAGCACAAGAGGTGCATGGGATGTATCTGAAAAAAAATACCCAGTTCTTGCACAGAAATCTGTGCTGTACCCCAATAGTTCTTTCAGTCTGTTGATCATGGGCTTGTAGTGCAGGAGCCATAGACCATCAGCATCCTCTCCCTGCAAATGAAACTTCAATAAGTGTATCCCTGCATAGTTTATCCCTGGTAGAACTCCATTTTATCCTGATCTCTAGATGTTATAAAAATCTCCATGGTGAATTCCTGTGCCTTGCCTGGATTCCTTCTTATCTTTGTAGAACATCAAATTAAATATAATGAAATACAGTAAAATAAAATATAATGAAATAAATATATTAAATATAATTTAAAAAGATTACAAACGAGACTATCTGGTGCCAAGACCTGCTCATTTTTATGGGAAGGAAGTACACCAGCAGGCAAGCAGAAAAGTGTCAGATATTCAGACACCGACATTGCTGTCCTGCTCGTTTCATTGGAGTCCCAGAAAATGGAAAAGAAAAAAACCCCAAACAAGCAAACAACAGCAAATACCCCAACTAAACAGAACTTCCCAAATTCTCTGGTAATCCTGCCCTCAGTGGGACTTTTCACTGAAATTCAACTCAGGGAACCAATCTCAAGTGTGTTGGCATCAATGGTGTTACCATTTGAAGCACATGCTGCAACTGAACAGCCTCCATGCATGGATGCTGGCAGCTCTTGCTTGAGGGTTCCCCTGCCCTGTTCAGCCCCACTCACCCTGCTGCAGGTCTACTGAACTGAGCAGCAATAGCATCGGCCTGAATTTTATCCCTGGAAGCAACATCATGGCAGCCCAGCCCACCCCATCACACTGCATACACAGCCCTAATAACATAGTACACTTGGTTCTGCCACACACTAGAGATCCATGCATTTACACAGTCTCCAGGCAGGGGAAAGGAGTGTAGAATCAGCACCAAAAGTCTATGGACACATCCAGCATCATCTGTCTGTGCTTTGGGATCACACAGTGAGATTGGGCTTTTGTGCCAGCATCCAAGAGGCTAGAAATGCATAGTAAATTTGGGTGAGGGGCTCATGTCCCAGCTCCAGGACATATTTACTTTAATCTCTATATGTGCCAGTGCAGCTTCCTTTTTCAGTGCTTAACTCCCAGTGTCTTTGTTGGGATCTAAGCGCACACTTATGTTTCAGCAGATGCCTAAACACAGTCTTTAACAGAAGTGCTTTGCTGAATAGGGCAGTTGGGAAATCATCAGCTTTACACCAGCAAAGGATCTGGTCCATAGGCTATCAGGCATGTGGCTAATCACAACAATGCCGAATTAAGCTATTTAAATTGCCTACGGAATGCCAGAGGGTCCATGTGCTTTTTTCCACCCCCCTTGGTAAAAGTCCTCTTTGTTATTATTCTGATGACCAACTTGGGCTGCTTTGCTTTGTCATTTTTAGTCAGTCCACAAATTCCCTGAGCTATACAATTTATGGTTTTATCACCAGTTCCTAAGCTTTGCTACCCCGTCTCTCCTGCATCTCAAATACTTCTCCCCTTTAAATAAACCTGCTTCTCTTCTTTTCCCTCTTTTTTTTTTTTCCATAACTTTCCAAAGCAGATAAAAAATTCTTGAATTTCTGAAACATGCAAACTGATCACTGTGGCATTAAGAAATCTTAAGAAGACTTATTTTAAGGGGTTTTATTAGGGAAATTCCTGCTCTTTAAGATATCTGTACGGTTGTCAAAAGCAGTCACTTTTGCAGATGTTGGGGCTTTTCTTACACTAATCTCCGAGGAAAGCCTGAGCCTCAGAGATCACTTAGCAATTTTTAGATTTAAGGAGATGAGAAGAAAGAGCCAGGGAGCTGGTCCCTCTTAGGGTCAAGTCTTATTTGAATTCAGAGATCTCTTCGTCTAACGCGCAACAGTGTCGTTAAGATGACGGCTAATTAATGCAAGATGACTTCAAGAGATTGCATTGAAAAGGGGAAAAAAGAAAACAAAAAGTGTAACCTAAGGGAAAATCAAGCCTGGCCCCTCCTCTAGGAAAAGCAACACCACAAAACCCTGTTTCCACTGGGTCACTAACAGCAAACCATCGCCAAAGCTAAGAGCCTGCAAACACTAGTCCTTACCCAGACCGAGGGTGAGCTGGACATCAAGTGTTTTCAGATGTGCACCAGCTGTCAGGTGTTTCTCACTAGCCAGGCTGCTCTCTGTCCATCACTCACAGTAATGTCACCCTTCATTTTTGTCTCTGAGTGTAAAGGAATTAGGCAACCATCCTTATTTTGGATCACTATTAGGCCTGTATTTGTAATTTGGCAAGTCTTTAACACCTTTTTAAGCTTGAGGAGCATTAAGCCAGATCTCTTCTTCTCTAATCACATCAGCTTATTTCTGATTTCTAGAAATTACAGGGAACACAGCCAGGCAAAAGGCCAGGATCTGGTGTAAATACACAGTGCAGGGCTGCCCCTGTCCCTCTCACCACCACCAAATCCTTCTTTCTTCCTTCCTTGCTCTGTCAAGAGGTAGCTGTCTCCAGTGGGGGCCATCTCAGGGAAGTGAAGGCAGCACCTTGCCCCTCTGATCAAAAGCCATATCCAATGCACTTGATACTCAAAGCACTTGGGAATATCTGCTCCCAACCCAATCCCTACAAACAGATGAGCTGCTCAGACTGTCAGATAGCTTACTAACCCCAGCCGCCTCCTCTTTTTTTTTCCTGATTTTAAAGCAACACAGATTAAAGTGTGTTTCCATTTGGTATCCATTTGCAAATTAGCCACAGCTCCCTAACATTAGTGTGATTAGGTATTTTTTTCCTGCATCTTCCTTTTTCCTTCTTAGCCTATGCAATCCTGTTGGTTAAAACAGAAGGATGACACATGCCTATACATTGTGATTGTGTATATGTACACATAGCTTTTAAAACCCACCCAGAACTATGCCCAAATGTAAACTTCTCCCTGTCTCATAAGTCCTTTAATATCTGATTAATGACGATTTTGCTCCTTCCCCAAGAGTATTTAGTGTGTGCCTCACTGTATAAATCTGCATATATTTTGCAGATCTAGTGTAAGAACTGGAAAAAGCTCTATGGGTTTGACTAAGAAAATTTGTTCAGAAGGCCCAGGTCAGATGATGGGAGGAGTTCTGCAGTAGAAGGCAGCGACATCTCCATGTCTGAGGTGTAATATAAGAATTAATTAATTATAATTAATGAGTGCATGAATTTTCTGGTGTAACACTGACACATGTATTTTTCTTTCCTTTGGAGCAGGATAGGATCTGCTTCCTAGTGTGGATGTGGCTGTGGTTTAACTTGGTAGCAGTGATTTCTCAGGTCAATCCTGATACAGCATGATGGAATTTGTGTAGACAGCAATACCCTTCTACATGATCCAGCAATTTCATGGGGAGGCAAGAAGCACTCAGATGGGTGTGCTGACATGTGAACTAACATATGTTTTTGCGTCTACAGGATGCTATGGACTGTAGGGAATTGGATTTTCTCTGGAGGTTGCTGCTTGCCACGTAGATCTCAGAAAAGAAGCTCTGATCTTTATGCTATTGATTTGTTCAGTGTCAGCCTTTCATTAAATTTTTTGTTCCCTTCAATATTCTTGGCCTAATTCTCTTTTGTCTCAGTTTGAAAGGGCCTGATCCAGTGCTTTACTGTGCGAGTGGAGAGGCACGGGCACAGGTTGCCCAAGCAAGTGCTAAATGCCCCATCCCTGGCAGTGTTCAAGGCCAGGTTGGACAGAGCCTTGGGTGACATGGTCTAGTGTGAGGTGTCCCTGCCCATGGCAGGGGGTTGGAACTGGATGGTCTTCAGCTCCTTTCTAACCCAAACCATTCTGTGATTCCCTGATTCTGTGTTTTGCTCCTGCACTTAGCCAGTTTGTGCTTTAGTGAAATGAATGGCCACGTTGAAAATTTCTTTACCAATTCAGTCAGCAGCTATGTTGCTTATGGCCAGAAATGTGCATGATGTAAAAAAGCAGATCAGATATGAAATAATATCCACACTTGGGATTAGAAGCATAACAACAAGCTTAGTTACTGACAACTTGACTGGTAATAATGGTCATCCTGTGATAAGCCAGTATTTAGTGTTGTATAATAACTCCTTCTTGCACAGTAAGACACTTGACTGCAGACACTGCTGAACTTCCTGCCTTTCCTATAGAAACCTGGTGGTTCACAAAGGGTTTTTTCTGAGGTCAGCAGATGATCAAACCTGAATGTGTATGAATGAAGGAAAAATCCTAGGCGCTATTGATGATAGTAATTATTTCAGCTTTTGGAATAAAATGGTCATTAGTGTTCATTGGCTCTGGTGTCATCTGTGGGAAAGTATTCATAAGACTCCCAGGTTATTCAGCCTCTTTCTTCTTTGCCAGTAAAGATGAGAGATGAATTCAAGTGAGCTGAAACTATATAACAGGGAGCTCCTTACGGGAGAAACAGCAGTTTGGAGGCAACCTGGTATCAGGCTTCCCATATAATACAAGATGCAGAAGATTAAAATTTACTCAGTTCTGGATGGAGTAGAAGTGATGAAGAAAAAAGTTCAGTCCTAGAAATATGGTGTGTTTGCATGTAAAGCCATACTCCACACAAACTGGTGCTACAACTGTTCAATGCAATTTCACACATTGCTAAATCTAACCTTACAGTAATAAATCAGACAGAATAACTCCAAAATTTTATTCACCAGCCAACTCCTATCTGTGCCCTCAACTGAGGATATTCCACTGCATCAATGAAAGTCTGAGGTGAAATCAATTGTTTCGGGTATCTATCCTCTTATGGATGGTGTCAGGGACATTCCTCACTCGCACATCATCCTCATGTGTGTATGAGGGTGGATGGTAAAAACTGCATCGGTCACTGGAGAAGTACAGCCAGCTGCAAACATTCACATTTTCTAAGTCAGGTTCTTAATAACAATTTCAAGATTGCTTTAGCTGTTACATGGTTTTTAAGCCAGTTTAGGTACCTTTTTACTTGTTTCTTGGCTGTACTTAGCATCCATGGGGGCTACAAACTCATTTTTATACAAATTATTTCTCTGTATTCATCTGACTCCCAGTCAGGAGGCTTTAACATAAATACAGATGTTCACAAAGCTTCCAATACAGTCACAAGTGTTGTCAGGCCTTAATTCTATGCAACGAAACTCCACTGTTGCCCTTTTTCACTTGCTTGCGCTGCACCCCAGAGTGGGAATTTCTGATTGTCTCAGTGACAAATTATGTCTCACTGTTGTTGCTCTGCAGGTACTTCTTCCAAGGGTAGCACAGACCCTGATGGGCTTTTCACTGAATTGCTGGTCAGACTCCAGAACACTCTGACCATCGGTAGAACAAAACTTCGCCTCTTCATGGGTCCTTTACTTCAAAGACTGAACTCTTGGCAAAAAATCTGTCTCGAAGTCCCCACAAGCCTTCTGCCAAAAGTCTGCAATCAACTTTTTAATACAGGGAAAGGAATAGTCTAGGAATTATCCTCAGAAACCCCAAATCCCTTAACTGCTGAGCTGTTTCTAGCATTACTTAAAATCCTTAGTCTTTTAATAAATAAGTTAGCAAAACAAAGAAAATAAACCAATGGTAGTGAGAAAGGTGAAAGGACATGATGGAGAGTGGTTTTACCTGCCACTGCGCCAGACTGGGTGTTGACGAAGTTAATGCCTCACAAGAGCACCTAATAGATGCACAGAGATAGAATGAAAGAGAAGAGAACACGGTGCTGTCAGTTCATCTCTGAGACAGGATAAATATTAACATTATCAGACTACTGTGAAAAATCCCAGAGAGGGATTACAACCAGAGATTCCTTAGAAGAAGCAGAGGAAAAAAAGAAAAGAGAGATAAATGGACGCCTTTCTGAATGCTCTAAGGGCAGTGAGTAACACTTTCTCTCAACACATTGTCAAGCTGTTTCACAGAGCAAACAGGGCTTTCATTTCACAGCCTCTTCTCCCTACTCAAGGGCTATGGGTAGATCCTGGAAAGAAAGAGGATTTTGGAAACTCATCAAGTGTCAGGAGGGGTTTTCAATTGGTGTTTGAAAAAGGACTCAGTGAAATCAGATCCTGTGTTATCACAAGCACCACTTTCCTTTCCAGCCCCTGCATCAGCGCGCTCTCTCATTCACCTTCCCCCAGGGTCTCCCGTCAAAGAGAAGTTCAGGAGAAATATGTGGGGTGACAGTGTCAGGTTTTGGCACGGCCTTCTTAATGGGGTGAGCGAGATGCTTACTGGCTGAGGACCGCAGGAGATGAATACCAGCAGCAATTAAGAGCTTTAGCAGGTGCTTGGGCAGGTCTTTGCCCCATGTACCCAGGGACTGCTGTGCCCTTCAAACAGGAGCACCTCAGCTGGAGATCCATGCTCCAGCCTAACCAGCTCCCAAGCTCCAGCCCTGACTTTAGAGCTGTATTTTCATCCTTTCTGCAGTGAAAACTGCTTCTCCTCACTCTGTACAACTGTTCCTGGAACCAGGCTGGGAACCGGGCAATCAAATGGGTCCAGGTTAAAAATTAACCCTTCCCCATAACCCTCAGTTATTATCAGATAGATCATGTCAACAAGAGGAGGAAAAAACTGGGCAAGGAGGACAGTTCTTATATTACACTCACACTGCAGGTTAACTCCACAGTTACACAAGAAGAAATCCAGAATTATTCATCAAATTAGCAGAGACTACTTAAGCATCCAGAAGGCGCATTGGTATTTGAGCCAGCTATCAACAAAGCACAAACCAGTGTCTGTATGAGAAACAATTGCAGTGACCGGGTTTCCTCATATCTGGAAAAGAAATTATTGAGGAGGGAAGTGATAAAGACAAAATGGACCAAGGAAGGTAAGCAAAGAATAGTTGTTCACCTTTTGTCCCACTACAAGAACTTGGAGGTAGCAGCTGAAATTTGCAGGTGGCAACTCAGACCATCTGGAAAATGAAAAATGATTTTTCACCCAAAAATGTAGTGTGTTTAGTCTGTATTGCTCCTCATCACTGGATGTTGTGAAATCAATGGAGAAAATAAATTCATTTTGGTTACACTGAGAAATCCCTTACCCACACATCTGGGGTTTGGGAGAGTATTCTGGCCAAGGATCACTATGAATTTGTGGTGTGACATTCCTTCATGAGCATTCACTGCTAGCCTCAGCTGGAGGCAGGATGCTGAGGTGGATCGGCCTTAGCATAGACACTGGCTACTTTTATTGGCCCTTGAAATGATGGGTGGAAATGGCACTGTCATTTAACACAGCTTTAATAGATAATATGTTCGTGTCTGTTGCCCTGCCAAAGCCCACATTCCTCAGCAGTCATTCTGACCAATACTAAAACTAACGGGTCCAAATTTTCAGCTTGGTAGTGAAGCTGGGGATGAATGGCCAGAGCCTAACTCCCACATCCTCCAAATCCATGGCTGGCAATGCTCTCACCACTGATAAATGAAGATCTGGGTTTCCAAGAGCCGCTGTGCTCATACTGATTATTAATCTGAGCAAAGGCCCAGGGCTGATTTTCATAAGTGCTGAGTACAGACAGCCCCTACTTAAGCTGAAAGGAGCTGTGAGCCTTCAGCATCCAAGAGAATGAGACTGAACTGTCAAAATCTCCTCTGCTCAGAAACTCTATGGTACTACAGAGTCAGCTACCACCAGTTTGCTGTCTGGTTGTGGCTGGGGAGCTGGACTGTGCACAGAGCATGAGTCGAGTCTGGGGATGCTCTGGGGGCTGTCAGGACTGTGCCATGTGCCTCCAAAACTGGAGGCAATGCAAACATATCCCAGTGAGCGTCCTGTG
The DNA here is from genome assembly GCA_009867235.2 of Psittacus erithacus. NCBI lineage: Eukaryota > Metazoa > Chordata > Aves > Psittaciformes > Psittacidae > Psittacus > Psittacus erithacus. The sequence continues at coordinate 49,106 of WYDI02033342.1, read as the reverse complement.
GAGAAGGGGCTTCTTAGGAAAAGAGGTCTTGATGGATGTAGGGACCTGCTTTGAGACTCCACAGCTTCACATCTAGGGAGGGCTGTCTTCAAGGTAGCATAATGGAGGCCCATTCTCCATCAATAACAAAATATACCCCTCCAATTTGTTTAGTGCTGGATAAGACACTGCATTTACCCCACTACAAAGATTTTTATCTCTTACCTCCTAGGCTCCCTCATGCTCCTCCTATAGAGGAGGGCTGTAAAAATCCCCTCCTTCTGTATTTACTTCCTAACCCAAATGCCAGGAGACGGTCGACAGCTGGCTTAAATCTCTGCAGCTCAGGAGATCAGCCCTTTCCTCCCCCCGCCTTTTCTAATAAAAATTAATTTATTATGATCCAGAGAGTTGAAATTAATCTGCCTTCGGAGAGGCTGTGTCTGGCAAGGCCCAGTGAGGAGGGAGGCAGAGGGCTCCAGAGGGCACATTAACAGTATTGTTGTGCTTAATGTTGTGTAGCCGCAACATCTGCTAATTTAATGCACGAGCAGCCAGCTGCCTCCGACAGCTCCTAACAAGAAGAGGGGAAGCAAGGGGTGGTTTGCAAGAGGGTGAAAGTGTGAGAGGCTGGGGCTGCTCTCCAAGCCCCCTTCTCCAGATCCCAGGTAATGGCAGCATTTGCTGATGTGCCCATGATTAAATCCTTGGGGGATCACCCCAGCGTGCACCTGCTTGTTGCTGCCACCATAGGGATCTGGATGACATCTGAGCTCTGCAAGGGCAATGGCAAAGGGGACATTCGCTGAAAGCCCCATTTCACCCTCTGTCTGATGGGACAAACACAGCAAAGAGCAAGGCATGTGCTCTGCTTAATCCATCTACACCCAGAGCAAATGGAGCAAGGGATGGACATCAATCCAAAATGACACGGAGATGGTCTAAGGGAAATCACACCTGTACCAAGCCAGGTTTGGTGTTATTCCCAAGCAGTTTGAGCAGTGGGTTCTTGTGAGCTATTTTTGTAAAAGTGATTCTTCCTCTGCCAAATGAAAGAAGATTAAAGAGGAGAAAAAATCCCAACCCTCAGATGACAAGAAAAGTTCCCCACTTATGGGATGATAATCAATGCAAAGTTGTTCAGTAGCGTCATGAAAGCAATGTCGTCATCTGGCACTTGTGTGGCTGGGTACAGTAAGCCTGAATAAATAAATATGGAAATTCGCTGGCAGTTCCAAGCTTCAGTCCCTGGATGCTTAGGTTCATGTGGACCCCCACTCAGCACGGGCAGGGACCACAAAGGCTGCCCTGTGCAGGACTCAGACCAATGTGACAATCAGAGGTTTGCACAGGAACCAGGGGTGAAGAAAGGTGAGCCAGCAGATGCAAGTGTTAACATGCCAGCACTGCAGTGAGTAGGGAAGAGGGTTTTACCCAGTACAGCAGTGTGAGAAGGCTGCAAAATTCAGTTTCAGATCTTGCTGAGGGCGGAAGGAAAGGCAGAGGGGAGGTTTTGAATCCTCCGTTGAGATAAGCTGCTCCAAGAGTGAGTCCAACCTCCTTTCCAAATTGCACCCAGCGATGCTGTGTCCATGCCATGTTTTTATTGTCTAGGAGAGGCCCAGTGGTTGACTCCATGCCTCCCACAATCAGAGGATCCAGCACATATAGAATTGTAGAATCACAGAATGGTTTGGGTTGGAAAGGACCTTAAGATCATCAAGTTCCAACCCCCTGCGATGGGCAGGGATATATCACACTAGACCATGTCACCCAAGGCTCTGTCCAACCTGGCTTTGAACACTGCCAGGGATGGATCATGTGGGAAGGTCATTGGAGAAGAAAGCAAGGTTAAGCAGCAATTCTGATTTCCACTGGAAAATGGAGAATGAGTTTCAAACCCTTTGGGTTTGAAAACCAGGAGCAAAGAAGCCACGGTATGTTCTCTGGTACACAGCGGTGTCACTCAGGAGACCTGGGACAGGTTACCTTCCACCAGCTGCTGCAGAGCAGCTGCCTGTGGACAGGTTCTTGTCCTCAAAAAAAGAAGTGATAATTAAAATGTGTTTGCCATGTTGTGGAGGAGGAATCAGGATTCATATCTAGTACCTGCTGTAGGAAACAGCCAACAGTATCTCCCCGAGGAGAATGGGTAGGAGAAGCCAAGGCTGTGAGACCTCAAAGAGTGGCACTGATCATACTCATATGGTGAACTCCCATAGGAATATGAGGTTCTTAAAACTACCGGGACATCCCCGCATCTCTTGGGCAGAATAATTTTGGGCCCTGACAGATCCTGCCTCCAGGAGAGTCAAGAGCAACACAAACAGCATGGGAAGAGGTACTGCATTGGGCTAAAAGAATATGGTAAACCTCTTAGGGAAAGGAATGAAATGATTTCTCTCAAATAACCAACATAAGGATTTGAAAATGAACATCTCTTAGTATTAATTTAATTAAAGCAGCATGCTGCCATTACTTATAAAGCTAGAAGAATCAGTCTGTTTAATGGGTTCTCAGCTAATCAAAAATTAATTAAGCCTTTAGTGGGGATTCCAAATCCCCGAATTGGATTTAAAGAAGCCTGTTTCCATGTCTTTTTCAAGTGTTGCTTGTTTTACTATAACAGGAAATGTGTTTGATTGTGCAGATCTCCCATTATCCCTGGCTTGCAGGTGATCAGCCTTGAAATTCCTTCTTGTTAGTTGATAGCTGCTCCGTTCCCCAAAATGACTGTGACAAAGCATCACTAAGTCTCTGCCAGCCCTAGAAGAGGGCTCAGAGCTTTCCTTTGAGCATTGTGCCGTGCATCTCCTCACTAGCTCACAGGTGATACAGACTGAACAGCATAACAGGGTTGAGAATGGGGAAATCTACCACTTGTTTCTGAGGCTGTTTTATTATGCAGTGGGGAGTGCCAGTGCATCAAACAGGCTCCCTCCCTCCACATCTCTGCTTGCACATGTCCTAATGCCTTTACTCTGAATAAATATTACCTATTGCACCCTTATTCCCTCTTTCAACCCCTTCTCACCACTCTACAAAACAACATCCATCCCTGAGTGATGGAGACCACTTGCCCGGAGGCAGCAGCTACTGTAGCCTGGTCCTGAGCTGCATGAAGATAACTTTCAACACCAGCGTGTGTCAGAAATGCCCTTTATCCATCTCCCTTACCCTTGCCTCCACATCTCTTCCTGCCCACCACCCATGTAAAACCTTCAGATTCCAATCCAATGCAGGAAACAACCCAAGGAAGCGAATCTGGCTGAAAAGCAGCCTGTCTACTGAAAAACATATAAAAATAAAATAAGCTGTATTTTAATACTTAATAAAATAAACTGCTTGTAACGCTTCAACCCATTTCCCAGTGAGAACAGTGGGGAGGGCAGATGACCACTGAGGAGGGAAGGCTGATGCACAGGGAGATGTGGTGCTGCCTAAGCTGGCTGCGTGCAATCACTGCTCATCAAACTGCACCTTGCGATGGAAACCCCGGCCCCAAGCCTGCAGATTGGAGACAGCTCAGTTTGCCTTTCATCTCTGGAGATCTTTTTTTTTAGCTATTCAGCGTGCTGACTGTGTAAATAATACCAATAATATAAAAAAATAAAAGTACACCAAGTGTCAGACAGGATGCAAAATTTTTCTGCCTCTTTTTTTGGATGGGGGGTAAGGGGTGGAAACTTAATAATGCTCTACCTGAACCCCTTAAAGCACAGCATCTTTGAAGTAGCAAACTGGCAAATACACTCAATCAATTATAAATGAAATAATCTTCTTAAAATATTAGAGATTTGGGTGCTAAGCAATACTGGAAGATTACGGAGAGAAAATCAGTTTTAGAGCTTCCTAAAGTGACAGAAAGAGAATAATCGGAAGAAATGGTGAGAAGTTTAAAACGATTATGTAGATTTGTGTCAGTGAAAATGTCCCAGCAATCCTTAGCCGATCTCTGGTACGCTGGAAATAGATTACGTTCAATCCTCTCTTAAAGGGGCAGGTTTCTTTCAAGTGTGAGGGTAGTTTAATTTTATTCATTTATTTATTTATTTTTCTAGGCACCTTTGCATTATTTTTAACCTCCGAGGGCATGCCTCTGTTCCTTTGCCTGACTGTACTAGAGGTGCACACACTGGAGCAGGGTTTGGGGAACAATAAGGTGGGAATGGTGAGCGACATCTTCACCTCGCAGCATAACACTCCATACAGGACAGCCACCAACTAGAAAGAGGTTTTGAGCATGAGAGTGATCTGAGTGCTTACAGGAGCAGGCGCTCAGTCCTGTCTCTGCTTGGGTCAGGCAGGTACGGAGAGATCTCATCAAAAACAACTGATTTTCCTCACTGGCAAACACCTCTGAAATCAAGATTACATCCATTCTTACAGTGAACAAATGCTTCTTGGATGACTCTGGATAAACTGAGGTCCCCAGGTTTCAGTAAGACTCATTCCTTGTCTTCCTGTGACATAAACAGCACCAAAAGGGAAGAGCAGAAACCCAGAAAGGGAACAGGAGCACACAAGGGGCAATTGGGCCCTGGTTTTGACAAAAGCAGGTTATGGAGAGTCTGCTCCTCATTTCTTTTTGTCGCTGCTCTGATCCTTTGTTGCAGTCTGATCCTTTACTGGCTCTGCATTTCACATTTACAGCCTCGATGCATATTGTTAGAATGATTTGAAGTTTACCCTTCGCTCACACATACGCTTTTTAACACAATCTTCAAATATATCCCCCACAGAAAGAGCTACATGAACTGTAAAACAGCTATTCCATACAATCACCTTTTTTGGTTTCATGGCACTGCTTGCGTTTGAGATACCAGCCCAGGACACCTCATGTCGCCGGGCATGATGCTGGCATGGGTGTATGGAGGAAGCTCCCTGAGCCAAGAGAGGAAGGCAGGAGCACTTTGACACCCCTAGGATCTCAGTACTGGGGTTTGCAGTTAGAAGGCATATCAATGTCAGGGCTGCTTTTAAACATGGTGCCATTAAACTGAGGGGTTGGTGAGAGCTGTTGTTAATTGATAGCAAAGGAGAGGAAGCTGTCTCTGGGGAGAAGCAGATAATGTAGGTAATCTTCAGAGAGGATTTACCTAAAGAGATGGAGGCTTGGGAGCAGAAATTCGTGGAGTCAGATGGGGGTGGAAGAGGAAGATGAAATCTGGTTTGTCAACAGCCATCAAGGAGATATGGATCCACCAAAAATCAACCAGGCTCTCTAAGAAGGTATTGCTGCCTTTGCTCAGGGAACACACATCAGTTCACCTCTGGAGTCATGGGTATTTTCAGTAGGGGAAAAAGCTTTCTTTTTTTCAGATATTCTCAATGGAAAAAGAAATAAATATTTTTGACAAAATGCATTTTTTCACCTAAACAAGAAAATCTTTATTCTCGTTTTTAGGCTTTTCCTCATCTGCTTATTGCTTTCCCTGCCTTTATTTTTTTTCCTTAATACTTACCCTCCTGAGGGCCAAAGTGAAAAATAAGCATAGAGATGAAATCCTTTCTTTGAGGTGCTCGCAAAAGGTGAAGGCAAACAGCTTTCCTAAAAATGCTAGCAAAAAACATACAGGGGTTTTTTTTAAGGTCCTATTTTTTTGCACCTCTGAGCACTGGAGGTGTTTTTCTTCACGTTTGGGGTAATTTAGGGGTCAATCCAATTTATGGCCACTCTCTCAGCCCCTGGATGCCTATGGTTGCTGTGGCCCCCCCATCTACAGCACCTTCACATAATCCCAGCTCTCCCCAGGGATTCAGACAGTCAGAAATAACAGCCCTTACCTGCCACTGATAGAGAGTGTAGGCTGAATTATCTAATGTTTTTAAAGCTCTTAGCAGATGACAGTGCTGTTTTGTGGTACTACTCCCGTATTACAGCTGGATGCTGCTTGATAGTCAGGCATGGAATCAATTTTTGAATAATGGATATTAAAAACATCAACTCTGACACCCAGCCATAATGTTTGCTGCACGCTAAGTGCCTATATATTGTTTCACACACTTAATATACAGTGGAGGCACTGTAATTACTCCTCTCTAATCCCCACACTTTATAATCTGCCTGGATGTATGAAACCTGGCCGCCTCTTCCCACCTCTCGGCACAGATTTCAGAGCACACGCTGCACCTAACTGTCACTGTGCTAAGGCACCACTATTTTATTCCCAAAAATATTGTGAATTGCCAAGCAAAGATTTACTAATTGCACTCATCTGCATCCCTCGGCCTGCTTTTAGTCTGCATCTATTACCAGCAGTCACTTAGCATCAGTGGGATGTCTATCCAGAAAGGAAAGGCAGAGTTTCCTTCGCAGAGGCCGTCAAATAAGTACCGTCAGAAATTATGTACAAAGCAAATATGATTATTTGTTGCATAAACTATGGGAAATGTGGGCACAGAGGGCTCAGTTTCACTCGGATTTAGCCATCTGAAAGCTGAGCACAAAGTCTAAGCAAATCTACACAAGTTGTCTTGACTTTGTTTATGGTTACTTGAGCTTCAAGCCAACTTCTACTCTGTCTTTCCAGTCTCTTTAGGGCAAGTCACCCTGTTTCTGCTAGGCCTATTCACTAATACATATGAGGAGTAGATGAGGTCAGGACAGGGACGCTGAGTGGCTGAGAAGTGACAATGAATATCCTCAGGCTGGGATAAAAGAACCTTCTCACCAACAGAAATAGGCTGAAACAGTCCTTCCAGTTGGAGTAGAGAGGCCTGAAACAACCAAATTAAGCTTCAGATAGAGCTTGATGGGATGATGTGACCGATAACAGAATAATTTAGGTGGGTAGAGACTTGTCCAGCCTCTAGTAGAGCCTCCTGCTCCAAACAGGGACCACATCGAGGTTAGGTCAAACAGTTTTATACCAGATTGCCCAGAGCCTTGTCCAGCTGATCTTAGAGTATCTCCAAGGATGGAGAACCTGTGGCCACCCTGGACTCTTTTACAGTGATGACAACAGACTGCGCAACATGGTGCTTGCACATAAAGGTGCCCAAGAAGCCAGGAGGTCTCATTCTGTACCTCCCCGGGGCTCCTTCAGAATCCCAAACCACTGGATGTGAGAGAAGGTGGCCAGGGAAGGAACACATCTATTAGAAACCCTTTGCTGCCAGCTTATATAAACCATCAGTGTTGTGTGTGGACTTCCTAGAGCACAGCTGTGCTGGGCTTCTAGAACAAGGCAATGCAGAGACAGGCATCTTTTGTTGGGCTTTTTTGATAAGCCTTTATACTAACACAATGGAGGGGGATGGAAAGGGGAGAAAGCCCCAAATATCAGACTCCATCTCTTCCTGTCCAGCTCACTTGACAGCCCCACTCTGCTGCAGGAAAGGGGTTGTGCATCTGCCATCACTTCAGAAAAGTTCCTGTGTCTTCTCCCAGTCGTCCTCCATGTGACTGCTTCCAGGCAGCAGCACAGAGGGACTGCTATTAGGGAGTATGGCTTCATTAATTAGATCCAGGCCTGATTTCCTCACAGGAGAAGGAAATTACCTGCGCTTGAGCTGAGCGGGGAAAGCTTCTTTCTGCTCTTATTGCGCATTTCATCTCCCCCTCCACCCATGGGTTTTGTGCTGCGCCAGGACCACTATGTGGACAGATCCTGGCTCCAGCTGGATCTGAGGTACCATGACACCCCTGTTTGCTGCATCATGCAGGGGAAAATGCTTCCAGAGTCAGCTTCAAGAGATGCAGTAACAAAAAAGACTTTCTGGAAACAAGGCAGAAGAGGGGGAACTCTGCTGGGATGGTGGATGCATTTTGCCCATCGACCTCCATCTCAGACAACTCCCCACTCCTTGAAAGCATTAGGACCCAAATAAGGTCAGATATGCCACCATAGATAAGGCAGAGCCACATCAGTGATGTCCTGAGGGCTCAGATATAAAAGAAAGGGGGCTTGAGGTGGACTTTTTGCTTACCGTCACCCTAGATATAAAACACCAGCTGGCTTTAGAAAACAATTTGTGGGTGTCATGCATAGAGGTACCGCCTCCATCTCAAAGCGGGTGTTTACTTACATGTCTTAAAGGTAAACTGAGGCATGCAGCAATGGAGAAAGCAAACTGGACCCTGAGGGCTTCATCTGCAACCTGCCCCTTTTTCTTTTTAGTGGAATTGCTTGGATTTGTGTGTTGTATCTGGTAGGGGCATCCCAGGTATAGATGGGGGCCCCAGGATGCTGACACACAGCAGAAAGCCAGTCCTTGCCCAAGTGTCTCTCATTCCCCAGCCATACTGATGGAACAGAGGTCAGATAATAAAGGAATAAATAATAAAGAAATAATAAATGAGAAATAAATAATAAAGAAACCTCCTGTTTGTAAGAAAGTCACAGTTTAGAAACAAAAAACACATTTACAAGCCTGTGCAAAATGTGCTGCTTCTGCATGTGCTGTGTTTTCCTTGTTCACCCTTTCTGCCTCCTTAAAGTCGCTTACAGGGTTAGCCTGGAGTTGCAGCAGGCTAACAGCAGGTCTTGGTTCCCAGCAGCTGAGGGTCCAGCTTGGTTTATTTTAACCCTAGGGAGGGCTGGGGAAGCAGGCTGACACTCCTGCAGCTCCCCGTGCATATACAGCTAGGATTTACACCAACCTGTCATGCAGAGACCCAGCACCGCAGCCCCAGAGCTGTGTGAACCGAGCGAGACAGGCAGCATGCCAGCCTGAAACGGCTCTGAGCCCAGAACTCGATTATTGCTTAACTTTCCTGCCAAGCCTCCAGGTCCCTCTGTGCTAAATCATTCCCCATCGATCCGTTCCCATTATAAAGCTCCTGTCTCCCCCACGAGCATGCGACTCCATACGACTCGACTTCCAGCACAATTGAGCTCGGACCCTAAAAATCAATACTGCAGCAACCCAAGGATCAGAGGCCAATGAGGTCTTTAACAAACGTGTCTGGTGCTCTTGACTTGAGTAGGCTTCAGCCTACTTTGAGGTCCTTTCTGATCCATCATGGGTTTGTTCAAGTTGTCATAAAGCAAATTTGCAGTCATTGATCCAGGCAGAATGAAGTTGTGAATATCAGATGGGGAAGGGAAGGGGGAGAATAACCCTAGAGAAAGAGTTTTAATAGCTTACAGGCAACACATGTCTGAGCCAGAGGAAAGCAAATGAGGAAAATGCAAACGAAATAAGCTTTTTCTATTTTTTTTCTCAACCTTTCTTCCCTCTGGAGACGGAAGCTGCCTTGGCTCTAAAGAAAAACAAAAGGAAATAATAATTATTATTAACTATAACATAGGGCTGGTTTCTTTCTAATGGATGAGGGCTACGGCCACATATACTTGTGATATTAACCATAGATGGGGCTATATGAGGATAAGTTATAACTATGTAGAAAGTAAGAGGCCAGATCCTTCTCTGTCATGAAGCCATGTGTCTCTGCTGAAGTCAATTCAGCTCCTGCCAGCAGACAGGACCCAGGGAAACTCATTTCAGAGCAAAATAACTAAGGAGGGAGGAAAGTTGTTTTCCATAAAGTGCGATTCTGATGACAAATGACCCAACCACCTGCAAAATGTATTAACGAGGCTTCACTATGCAACAAATTGCACAAAAGCCAATTGAATTTAATATAAGGGTCGTTCATCTCCCTGGCTTTTTGTTATTTTTAATTCAGCTCCAAATCTTTTCAAAACTCATTAAATGAAACATAATCAAAATTCACATTTCTGCACCTTTTCTTTTAAGTCCAAATCAAGACCTTATATCCAGACACTCCCAGCTTGGCTCAGTTCTGCTCTCAGAGCCACCACCCATCCTCTACAAGGATAAAGCTATTTCAAGGTTTGAAGATCACTTATAAATGGGGATCCAGACCGGGATGTCCATTCACTTTCACATTACCTAAATTCTCGGCATATTGGCAGCAAATACAAGAAGTTCACTGAGCATTTTGGATCAAGTCTGGAAGAGGAGAAGCAGTGACCAGCAGATGAGGAACCCTCCTGAGCTCTGGGAAGAAGAGCAATCCCTGCCTTCTCCCCACAACCTCTCCCCTGACCGTTTTCAGCTGGTCTGCCACAGCATTCAAGACAGGTCCCAGCTACAACCCAGGCTGTGCTGCAATGGCTTGCTCCCTGCTATGCTGAGCTGGTGGACTCCTGGCCCCCCTCGCTCCCATGGCGATGCAGCAGCAGCAAAGATTAGCCAGGCAGCACCCTGGTTCATCTGTCCCCTCCCTGTCAGTAGCTCTCCTCCACACCCCTGTAAACAGCTCAAGATCTGGTCATCTGCATTCTCCTCAGACAGTGCAGTGCCAGGTGAGCAGCAGAGATCACCCTGATGCTGATGACTGCTACCAAGTGCCGACGAAAGACATCTTGGCCCTGTGGAATGGAGAGGCCATTGGGAAGGCAGTTGATGGAAAGTAGTGGCTGCCCAAATAATTCAACAATGGAGTCATCACAGTTTACTCCATCGACAATGTCATTCCCCAAACTTACGCTCCCACATGCACCAGCACAGCTGAAAGGGGCACACTGTCTCTGTACAAACAGTGCTGGCACAAACCCTGCATCCACACTCGTTTCCGGGGGCATTTCAAAGCCATTTGGTACCACAGGGTATCATGAGCTAGCTGCGTCCTCTCACCTGACCTCCAACTAGCAGCCGCTGTCTGCCTGCCTGCGACTTTCCCTGTCAATCAAGATTTGGCCCTTAAGAAGTCCCAGTGAAAGTACCCTCAGGTTCAGTCATCACTGGTTAGGCCCAGAAATCCCAATCCAGGAAAGCTTTTCGACTTTCCTCCCATCACTCACTGTGGCTGAGTGGTGACAGGATTGTATACAGCAAACCCCATGATTTCATTTTTCCTGCCAGTCCAACCTGTAATGAAAACAAAAAGTGCTGAAATTCCTCATGCTGCTCTTCCCTACTGAGAGAAAGTGAGCAGAGGTGGATGACATTGTTTCCTTCCAGGTTCTGTTCACAGTTTTCACCAAACAGTTTTGGTGTGATGTCTATCTTTAACAAAACAGGCCATGAAAGCAGTCTGTTCTGTCGCTTGTGCAAGCAAGGCTAAAACATTGTTTTCTCTCTGATCAGTTTTTCTCCTCTAAAACCTTCTGCACTTCTCATATGAGCATTATCCAGTGAAAAGAGACTCAGAGAGAAATTTCCAGCTGGGTGCATTTGCATCTTTGCATGCTTAGCCATTTCCAGGGAAGTCAATAGGGCAACACAGATTTAAGCACTTCTCTGGAGTGGAGTCTCAGTACCTATGCTGTTCCTGGCTCTGTTTCATATTGTGGTGATGGAGAAGCAAACAGGACTTCCATTCCCATTAAACAGAGAGAATCAAGGTTTGCTTTCACTGCACTTGATCCATTTCTCTGAAAACATCCTCCCTTTGAACGCATTCTCCTTTAGAGCCATCTTTCCTCAATTCAAATTGCTCCTTAATTTCTCCTTTTTGAGCGCACCTGACTACAATCTTTTCCTCATATCCATCAGTCCTTGTACTCACCGTAATAGTCGGTGTGAATGTTTGCTTATATTACCCAGTGGTAATTTAGCAAGTTCCAAGTTATGCTGCCTCCACCTTGTACTCTCTGCTCCATCTCCATCTATTGCTTTACCCCGCTGCCCGTCTGAGAGCAGCTGCACACACTTCTGTAAAGCGTTATCTCATTATTCCAATTCTATCTGCTAAAGCATTTGGAGAGACAGTGTATTAAAGACACTATATAAAAATAAATTGAATCGAGACGAATTCTATATACCTGAAGTTGTAAAAAGGAATAGTCTCCGGTGATGACTTCATTTCCAGCAAAGGCATTGTAACAAGCCGGAGCCCATCTCCCAGATGAATTTTAAATAGATCCGCTCAAATTGAGCAGAGCTGGCCAGGCTCGTAGGGCTGGAGCTGTACCCTGGAGAGTGTGGGCTTGGGGACGTCTGGGAGAGGAGAACAAGAAGCAAGAGACCCAGTGCCACCTGACCCCTAACCACCGACCCACCAGCACAGCTTGCCCAGATCAGCTGGGAGCTGCAAAGAGGAATACATTGCCCCTCACTCAGCCGGTCCCTTGGGCATCATTCCTGCCATTTGGTGTTCCCTCTACCAAGGTAGATCTATGGTGCAAACCCTGGTGGTTACCCCTGTGTTGGTCACGGAAATGTAACTTTCCTCCCTTTGGAGTCTGCCTCAGCAAAGGAGACAGGCAAGTCCCTATGTTTGAAAAAGTAAGGGGCTGGCGGTTTCGGACCCTTCTGCAACTGCAACATACTAAAATGCGTTAGCCGCTTGCCTAAATGACTAGAAGGCAAGAACTTGGGTTGGACAGATGGTTCAACGCGGCCCCAGGTGCAGGTTCTGGGCCATGCTGCTAGCCCATGATGTGGCTGATGCAGCTCCTGGGTCTACAGGCATGGAGGCAAGGAGGGGTTGTATCTCTGCATTGCCAAAGAGAGTTTTGCTGGGCTGTGAAGCAAAGTAGATCAGACGTCCCAGTAAGGGGCTTGGTAGAAAACAGCTCTACACATGAAATCTATGACAAGTCTGAGAAACCCATCCTAGAAACTTTCAAGGGACCCCCAAGTAAAATAACCTCTCTGCATAAAGCTGTGTGTCATGGTTTTATCTGAGCTATGGTTTACGAGGAACCTTTCTAGTTCAGTTACTGTAACTCTGAGCAATCCTCTGCATCCCTGGGAATCTGTAAGATACAGAAGTAGGAAGGCTTTGGACCACTAGTTTGCTCTTGTTCTCGTAACACCCAGATCATCACAGGTAATTGATGGGGAACGAAAAGCTGTACCATGAACTTGTTCACAGCAAGAATGGGCCAAGTCATGGTCCAGATACTCTGCAAGACAGGAAGCAATCCATGGGGAAGGCTTTCTGCCAGTCAGTCCCAGAGCCCTTCTCCCTAATTAATTCATCATTTGCCTATTTGGGGGAACGGCTCAGCTGAAGTGACATCTTTTTCAAGTTAAAAAAAGAAGAGAGAGAAAGGAAATCTGACTTACGTCACGGGTTCCTCCACCCCTCCTGATTCAAAGCGTTCTCAGTTCCCTGTTTCTTGCTTTACAACTTTGAATGTTAGCATTCGAGCAAGTTGAGGGAAACACTTGCATCCCAGTAATTCAGATTAAGATGGTAAGTAAAGCAGAATTTTTCATTACACCTGAACAAAGGTAACTAAATCACTTTCTGTCTTTGGAAGATCCTGGTTTTCATTTTTCTCTTGGTCCTGGTTTCTAATCATGCCTCAAAATCAACATTCTCAGATGGAAGAAATATTCCCCCAGCTCCACCTGTACCCATATATTGCTATTGAAATTATACGACTTATAGCCAACCATAAGACACTTCCAGCACTTCACGCTGTCTGCAGCCTTGAGTGATTTGACAAGATCTCCCCAGCATCATTTCCTCTCTGTGTTTCCTGAACCTGAATCTTGGTGCCAAAAATACGTCTGCGGTTTTTGACTTGTTCAGGAAATAACTAGTTATTACCTGCATCCCAGGCACTGAATGGCCCAGTTCAACGGCTTTGCTAGGTGGTGAAATTCAGACCCTTGAATTGCTCAGGATTCCTGCGTTTTAATATAGATTTTAAATCTTCCAAACTGCGGTGAAGGAACCAGTGGAGTCGGCTATGAGTTGACATAACGTCTCTCTCAGAAAAGCAATCTTTGTAAGTCTGGATCACAGCAAAAAGGAATTAGCAATAATAAACCAAATGTCTGGAGGAATTTATCCTTCCTATCTTCCTGTCTTTCCAGCTCATTATTTCTTTGTAAGGTTCATTACTAGCAGGTTTGGGACTTGGGCACTGACCCACAAAGGCCTGGAGGGAGGAAAGCTTTCAGATGCTGTCAGACCCATCTGGGCTGATTGAAGAGAGATGCAGAGAGGAAAGCACGGTGACAACTGAAGGGAAGGGTTTCCTCAGGCCTTGTGCTGAAAGTGGCAGGATCAGGCTCCACTAGCATGTGCCCAGCTCTGCACAGCCCCCGCATTTCAGCTTCACTGGGAATGAGATCTTCCAGTATGCCAGACCCTGAATCCAAAGAGGATTTACTGAAATCCCAGTGGAAAAAAATGTTTAGATGAACAATGTCCAACAAATAACATTGATCTTTTCTATAACTATTCACCAGTTTAGAATCAGGTTTGCTTCAGCTGAAGGCTACTTATGACTGTTGTGCTCTGTTCCCATCCCACCCTGCATATCTATACATTTGTCCCCTTCCTTATGCTTCTGACATGTGACAAGTTGTGCCATTTCAAGGAGCTGGTCTGGCTGACAACTGAAAGAGCAGGAGGGGAAAAGGAGGATAAAAAGAGAGAGAAAGAAAACCAAGAGTTTTTCAAAAGAAAAGCACACTTTCCCTTGGAAATATCACTGTGCTTAACTGCCTTGTTTGTTGTTTGGGTTCCTCCTGAGCTGCCAAACCCAGGGATGATTCTCAAGCCCTTGCTTTGATAAAGCAACATGAGTCCAACACTGAAGATGAATGACTCTGCAGGTGCCCCTGAAGGACCTCTTCTCTACCCTGACTTGGGATGTTGGGATTCTAAGGCCTTTTGTGGGGATTTTAAACCTCCCAGAGGACCTCATTGGTGGTAACCTGGTTGCATTCACACTCATGTGAAAGCTGGAAAAGTTTCCATCCTCACTTTGACCATATAGCCTAAGCTTTTCTGATGGAGCTTCCATTTCTTTCCCCATTTTCTCGCCAGCCCCATTACCCTCTTTCCTTGGCTGAATTTCCTCCTTGCAATATACCACTACCAGCTTTTTCCAGTTTGTGGTGTTGATTCTCCCTGCAGTGGATGTTGCATCTGCCTTTTTGCATTCAACAGCACACCTTCTTGCATCTGAATTTTGGTTTTGCTAGCAAGTGAGGAGCAACACTTACCTGACTTTCCAGCTGAGTAAGCCTTTCTAGTGTGCACTCTTGGGAGGAAATATTATCTCCTAGTGATGTGTGAAATACCTAAGAGAAGGGACCACAACAGGTTGGTGGAAAAACAACGTAATAAATAACATGCCTGATGGTCGTAACAGGCAAGTGAGGGCATACGACATAATCAGGGGATAATAAAGAATCTCACCAGGCTTTCAGGAGCGTGGGGCTTGGAGAGACACAGTGCAACAAGCCAAAGCCACTGTCGGGCTTGCTCCTCACTGCCAGGAGTGAAACAACTTCATTCCAGGCACTGAGAAGCAGCTTGGGAAAGCCTCGGATGTATTCACCAGGGAGAAAATTACCTGTCAGAAGAATGATAAACCCACGTTGTGCTTTGCTACTGGAATCCATTTGTTCTGACCAGTGATGGGGAAGAGCTCAGGCTGTATCGCTTTCCTCTCCTAAGTCATTTGCTGCTGAAAGGGTGGATGCAGGCGAAAATATCAAAGAGTAAAGTCCACGTTTATAACATGGTGAGATGTGTTACTGAATAGCTCTTTATTTTAAAGTATGCAATCCTCTGTATTGACACACTTGAGGTTAAATCCTTGCACATGTCTGCAAGCCTGAACCTGCAAGTAGCATGTACTTTGGTTCTTGGTGTGGTTCTTGGTGTGGCTGTGATGGGGAAAATGTGCCACATACATAAACTGAACCACCAGCAGGTATCACTTCTGCTACAAAAAATCGGGGCAAATCACACCCATTTAGAACGTGCCCACAAGAAGCTCTGTACATGCACCTATATATGTTTTTGTAGACAGTTGGGATGGTTTCACAGTGTATGTCATGTGCTTACAGAAGTTAGGGTGGAAGGCACTTTAAGAAGTCACTTGTCCCATGTTTCTCCCCTAATTTAGGCAGTGATGGAGTGCTGATTGATGGATTTTGCCCATCTTTTGATGTAGGTACTGCTGAAGTAGGAGGACTGCAGGAGGGGAATAAAGGGAAGTTTTCATGCCCTCTGCACAGTGATGGTGAGGCTGCAGCTGGAAACATCCAGCCTAGGATCTGCAGGTCAAAAGAGAAAAGGGGTCTGGGGCCTGCCCTACAAGGTGAGATCAGGGGAAGTTGAGCTTGCTTGTCTACAAGGAGTAAGCCAGGGGATCTAACGGTACTTAAAGCAAACTGGAAGTGGTTAGAAAGGCAACAAAGCCAAAACATTTCTCAACAGTGCCAAACAATGTAACATGGAGCAATATCCACAAATTTTGGCTTGGGAGGTTCTTGTTGGACAGCAGGAAACAATACAATACCATACCGGAAATACAGCACTGGGACACCAGAGGTGAGGGATCTGCATCCTTAGAGATACTGAAGCACTGGTTAGACAAAGCCATGGCCAGCCTGACCCTGCACTGGCAACAGCTCTGGATAGGAGGTTGGGCTGGAGATCCCAAAGGTGCCCAAGCACCACACCAGGACGGCACTAATTGTCTCTTCTCACTGCCAGACCTGGCATGGCCCACTGAAATCTAGTGCCAGATGCTCTACTGCAAACAGATAGGGATCCTCTGAGCAATCCTGTGGGACCTGGGGACAAGGACAAATGGAAAGGAGATTTTGTCACACTTCTAAATCCTCTTCATAATGCCTCACTTATCAGGCACACCTATGAAATCTTTTACTAATCCCTTCCCCTGGATACCAACAAGATGCTTGAGGACCCTTTACAGATCCCATAGCGTCTATTATATGTATGTACTCCTCCATCAGCATACATCTCCAAGCCCCCCAGCCTCCCAGCTAATCAACTGCTTGAGGATGAGTGGTAAAATGAAACCTTTGTATTCCACATGTAGTGATTGGGAAATGGCAATGGGAAAATAAAAGCCAAGGCAAAACTCTTGAGAGCAGGCAGTAGGAGAGAAACAAGAATACTATTGCCATTCTTCCACATGAGAAGAGTAACAAAGGAAGACCTCTCTCTCCATCCTTCTGGATGCTGCCTAGATTTTCCAGCAAAGTTGCAGTCATAAGCAATCAGCTGATTGAAATGCCGCATTTCAGCCAACCAGGACAATAAGCGGACTTCCTATCAGGATTCTCCACAACAGAGCACTCGTGATAAATGAACTGGAGAACAAGACAGATGAATATAACCTACTGCTGTGTGCAGATTCATCAACTCAGAGAAAGCTTCTGACAGAGAGGGAATGAAAAGACACTACGCAGGGAAATTTGGTAGGAGGAGGTACACAGGAACGTTGCATTGAGCTCCTAGGAAACACATGGGTTGAAGAGGAGACCTCTGCTAAGTACCAGTGCAGAGACAACCACAGGGTTATAGGGGCAAAGGAGAAGTCTATTGAGCTGTAGCCACTCAGAATTTGTGTTGGGCAGAACAGAACTGCACCATTTATATGACAGCCCCTTGGTGTCTAATCTTGAGTCTCTGATGTGTGCAAATTGATCACATCAGCCAAGAGGGAGTCATTCTTGTGCAGGCATAAATATATGAAAAACCCAAGCAAATTTCCTGCATGATCCTGCTGTACTCCAAGGGGAATGCTGAGACAGCAGGACCTTAACTCATGGATAGACCCTTCCTGCTTCCATGTACCATAGATAGGATCACAATCTGTGGTTCCTTCACCTATGTAAAGCACGTTTTAACCCAGAAGACAAAGATATAACAACAGCCAGGACTGGCAGCTGCAATCAGCAAAGTTCAAACCAGTAAGAGCATGCAAATCACCAGCAGTCAGGGTAATAAACCATTGAAATGTGTCACTAAGGTCTGGAAGGAGTTCTCCATCACTCGCCTTCTTCATTACTAACACTCAGGGTATCAGGAGTGGAGACTTTCTAAAAGACACATCCAAGCTTGGCCAGCAAATGCTGGGAGAGGTTCTGGAAGGAGGGAGAAAGTTTTTTTATGGGGTCACCCTAGAAGGGTGAAAGAGCCAACAGGGTTTGCTGGCTGTTTAGATGTAATGCTGGTGACTCCCATCATGCCATTCTGGAGACCCCAGCCAACAAATGGGGACAGCAAGGATCCAGATTCAACAGGAGAGTATAAGAAGCCACTGAACTTGCCCGTACTTCCAGGACTAAACTTTTGTCCAATATCGGTATTCTACAAAGAAATTTAAATTCATATTATTGCAGTTCTTAGGGCAATTTTTTCCTCCCTCCTTATGATGTAAAAATAGCCTGCAATGAGACTTTGTTTAAAGCCATGGAGTTAATTTTCTATAATAATTGTTAACAGTTGGAGTTTTTCTTTCTTCGAGCTCAAGGGAGAAGCACGGACAGATTTATTAATGGTGTCCCTCTATGTGATTGATGGGCTGTCAAACAGGGAAACTTCACACCTGAAAAAACTTGAAACAAGAACACTTCCACCAAAAATAACTTCTGAGCCTGGTACCTCTGCAAGTCTCTCTATAGTGACTTGTGCCAGAGCTTTCCCAGAGGCTTCTCTACCCCAGTAGCTCCTCTATCGGTTCAGGGCTGTGCTCTGTTCTTTTGTTGCTACAGAGCTGGATCACAAATACAGTGACGGATGAAAGAAGACAGACAGTCTCTTCAAAAGGTTGAGCACTTAAAGATGAGATTCTTTCTTGAGGTAATTATCATAGAAGTGTTTCCTTCAACACAAATGTCTGTCAGAGCAAACAGGACTCACGTGTGATTTTCACACATACACATAGTGATGCATGGGTAAATCTTAATTAAGTCTTGGGTACATCCTGTTCACTGTCACTGGTAACAGGTAGCACCTGATATCAGCTATGCTGAGATTTTCCAGACTCTAGAAGAGATTATACATCTCTGCTCCAGAAAGTATGGCAGCTCCGAGGTCAGGTTGGGTGATTAAAAGTATGGAAACCCTTGTCTTTGTTGCCTGGTGGTCACAAGCTCTCTACCCTGAAAGCATCTGCTGCTTCATTTACTTCCCAAGTCCTGTTGCATTCAATGGGAGTATCAGCAAGCCCAGGGTAGGCACTGGTATCTACAAGATGACTCCAGCAAGTTCATCTAGATCATAACCTTCTTACAAAAAGGATCTGCAGGTGTTCTGACAGGATGACTGTGTGGTTCTTAATCACGTATAAATACCTGCTCTTGTGTCATCCAGAGAAATGCACCTCCACCATGCTGTTGGGTTGAGGAGTTCATGGGCCTACATCCTTCCCACTGCAAAGGAAACCAGTCAGCAGCAAAAACAAGAGGGAAACTTGTCCAGCTGGAGCAGGTCAGCAAGAAAAGGAGGTTGATTCCTTTCCTTATAGAGACTGCACACACAAGAACAGACAAACCAGGCTACTCACTGTTCCTTTGCTTCCTCTCCCAGCAGCCATACAGCAATGGATAGAAGATAAGATGACCAGAGTCCCCAGGAAATGCCTTGGTCTCAATTTCTGCCATTTGTCTGAACTGTTCTTCCTGCAGACATTTGCTTCATTGGTATTTTCCCTCCTGAAATAACAGGCGAGCACTTTCTTGACACAAGTGTGGTGAATTTTTCACAACACTTCATTACTGCTGTGATAGACAAAGTCTTACAGGGCATCAGCGCACCCCCAAGCACCCCAAAGGCACTCAGAGCAACTACTAAAAGACACAAGACATTGTGAGCCCTTATATGCAAAATGAAGAAGCACTGGGAACAAGTTTGGCGTGTGATAGAAGTGATGAAAAGCTCAAGCCTTACTCACTCATCATAACTTCTACTCCAAAGGCAAAAAATAATCTGTTTTAATAATCTTTCTCTCTTGCCCTTTGTCCATATGGCTGGTAATCTGGCTGCTTAGGAATGAATTATAAAAAAATCCTCAAATAGGGATCTGACGGCTTAGCTCAGAGAATCAAAGAAATTAGACTCAGAGAAGCCCTAGCTGGCCACTTATGCTCCAGGCCTCCTTCACAGTCCTCCAGGGTCCTGCTGGGCTGGAGTAACAGTGTTGGATCAGACCCCCAAGTGGAAACTGTGAACCTCTTCTCAGCTCATCCCCAGCCTCTCATCATTGTGAGCACTCATTTCGCACCCCTTTTATTAAGACTACATTTTCTTCAGGACTGTACCTTATAATGACTTTACTCACTGCCCAGCAAACAGGGACCTTGATTGAGGCAGACCCCTTCCATACAGAGCCAACAGTGACAACAAAGCACAAAATACTCCTGTAGGCTCTTCCAGGGCTTACCAAGGTCTTAGAGGAGATCCCATCTTTGCCTTTAGCATAGGATATGGGCAAGGAGGGAGCTGAGCCATCTGCCCTGTAGTGCAAATCAGCACAGCCCATCGACTTCACTGGTGTGACCCTGGTCTGATGACAGGATCTGTCCGAGGTGGTTGATGTTTCTGGATGGAGAATCTCATATCTCATCTATTTGTATTTGTGAAGATTCATCCTGACCAGAGTCATCCTGGCAATACTGACACACAGAAGGTAATACCAGAGAGTAAATGGGACCTTGTGCTGAAAGCGGGGGCTTCAGGCCCCTGGCCTGCTGGTGGTCTGCAATGGGCTTTTAATTTATTTAACCATTGATAAACAGATGTAATCAACATAACCTTCCCCATCTCCTTTGGCACCACATCAGAGTCACAGGCAAGCTCCACTGGGGACCAGCCGTCACGTTGGGATGAGACTGTGAAGCCTTGAGGTTATGAGACCACTGCTGTGAGTTTTGCCCAAATCTTTACATGCCCAATTGGTCTCAGCAAGACACCATTAACTTACAGAGGAAGAAGAAAGGAGCCCCATCTGGAGCTTAGAAAGCACAAATCTGCCATTCTCTCTTCACAGGCTGGGGCCGTCTGAACAGAAGGTAAAGGTTGCAGGGAGATGCTTTCATAGGGAACAATGCATGGGAAACACAGAGACAATACACTTTTCTTTTCCCACCCCCCCAACTATTTCTCTGCAAAAGCAGGTACCTAAAATGGAAAGCAAAGAAAATTGCAAGTTAGGAACATCAATTCTGCTTTCAACAATTCTACCCGTGCTCTTCTCTGAGCTAATAAATATTTTGCAGTATTGCACCAGTGCAGCATTACCACATGCTCTGATCGAGAAGAATAAAATCTACCCACGCACTGATTTTATATTGCAGCAGCCAAACCCATAAAACACACATCGGCAACAGTCACTGCAGGTAGTGAATTACATAGGTTTGCTCTTAAGGGAGCTCTGGGTGCAGGATTTTAAAGGGTTTTATAGTAGTAGACTGTCAGAAATGCTGAAATCTGAGTGTTTTCTTTCCCTTACAGAAGCTCTCCAAATTGACAATAGAATTGTTTGTCTGTTCTGCTCTGAATACATCAGCAAATGATGTTATTTTCCTCTTTTCTGATTTAATCTATTTGCATAGGCCAGTATCTGCTTTCTGTGCTTATTTTTGGAAGCATGAGAATTTGCTAGCCACTTTGGAAAACAAATCAGGTGCTACAGGTCCTTTTTCTCCCACTCAGCGTGTCAGGGGATAGTTGCCCAAGGTGCACAACAGCTACTTTGGATCCAAATAGAAGAGAAAAAATTTCTGGCCAGAAGACATCCTGATTTCCTCATTTGCCCTAAATCTGGGAGGCTCAGCCATTCCTTGGACTGGCTTAAGGAGTTTCTGCCCCTCCATCCCCCCACACTGATCAGCCAATTGATCCGGGGTGAAATCTGTCCTCAAAACATAAAATGCAAAGCCTCATTGTTCTGGTTACTGAGATAACAGCAGTGCCCCAGTGCTCAACAGGGCAGGCAGAGACAGGGTGAGCAGGGAGGAAGATGACTGCTTACCAAGCCAACATGGTGCTGGAAAACAGGTTTCATTAAACAGTGATGTGTTACTGATGGTGCCTGGGTTTCTGCAAGTCTTTTTCATTATATGTGGTTGATTATTCCCTCCAAATATTCCCCTTTTGGTTGCAATTTCAGGTAGCGAGGAGTTACCATCTCTGACTTGCATCTCTGATCCCAGCCGAGAACCAGCAGCAGTGACTTCAGCAGAAGGCGCAATAACATTGCTTGATGGCAAATGGTCCATGAGTACATGGAAATATCCAAACACCTGGAGATCAGTTAAAACCCTGAACATGAGGTTTCCTGTTCCTTGCATATCATTTGGAAGCACTAACTGTGGCCATTGAAGCTAACCACAAAAGTGTCCGGTTATCAGCACCAGAAACATAAGAATCTCTTCCTTTCAATAACACATTGCATGGGAAAAAACCTAAACCCTGCTACTTATTCTTATTGTTTTCCAACTTTTGACATATCCTTCATTGTATTTGTAATTATTGTTACCCAGTTAAAACCTCACCCAAAGCTTTCCAGACAGGTATTGTTCTTCAGACTTTACAACACAGGAAAACTGAGGTGAAAGACAGACACTAACTTGCTCACAGCCAGCAAGCACATCAGCAGGATAACACACTGAACAGCGGGCTGTGGTGCTTCTCTCTCCCATAAATAAACCTCAGTAAATAAAAGCTGACTGCTGTGTGCTGTGATTCACCAGAACAGAAGAATTCAATCATGATGCAGAAAAATACATGGAAAGTCCAGTTGTACATCCAGGAGGGGAAAGACACCAGAGAGGAAAGGATGAAAATCAGATGGAAGAAAAATCTGAAAGCAAATACTTTTTAATTATCATCACTTCAAGGGAGCACAGAACGACTCCACATGGTCCCTCATGGTTATAGAGAAAGACCCAGGTCAGGGCAGAGGGCAAATCCAGGGTCAGATTCTTATTGAAAGTGAAAATTGTTCTTATTGTGCTTAACACCAGCTTTAGGAATATTAAAGAACAATTTGGGTTTTGTCAGTTAATACAGTGTGGCCTGTGGTTAATGTGGCACTAAGATAGATTATTTTTTTTTAAGGTTATTAATCTAGCAAGATTTTAAAGAGCTCAGCAAATATAATGTGACTCTAACATACTCCATCTAGAAATTACCACCAGCCTCATTCACTGGTGCAAACATAATGGTTCAGATCGACAGGTTGAGTTCACCGACCACAGAGAGGTTACAAAGACTGGAGGCAGATCACATATAGGTCTATTTATTTAAAGGCACTCTAGTGTTTTTTTCACTTTTACACCACTGGAAGATGCCCAAGGGACCTTTAGAAGCCTCCAGCCCTTAACCTGGCTCATCATCCTGACTATAATAGCAGATGGCCTTATCAAAGGTGCTGTCTCTCTTTAGAAAGCCTGCCCTCTTTTTCAGAATGCTGATATTCCCACTAAGAATAGTCCCATCACATGTCACAAAAAAGCAGGATTAGGTGGGTGAGTGAGGTCATGAACAAACTCATGACCCCACAATTGCATTTTGGTGGGAGTTCTGGTACAAGATTCCTGGACACGAACCGCATTGGTTTAGTCTCAGGAGTAGAGCATGCAGCTTTGTTTTGCTATGAAAAAAACCCCCACCAAAACCAAAAAAAACCCCAAGAAAGAAAAACCAGGAACACAACAAAACAGTGAAGGGAACCCTTGTAAAACAGGGTCAGATCATCAAAAGGGTGCATTAACCGGGGTTTTAGCTTGAAACTTCACCAAACTGTCAGTTCTCAGGAGAAAGGTGCTATCAAGAGGCTGATCTCAACAAGGGAATCTTCTTGGACTTTAGTGCAACCAAACACTGATTCAGTTGGTAAAAACATAAAACCAGATGATAGGGAACCATGAAGGGCTGCACTGAATCTCACCAGTGCCTGCTGTGCTGGAGACACATGTCCTGTGGTGGGAAAGGTGCCCGTTCCTCAGCTGTTCCAGCACAGAGTCCCACCTCCTGCTTTAAATACTCATGGAGGGAGAGAAGTGGAGCTGTTGGAAAATTGAGAGGAAATGGGATTTGTTGCAGAGATTTAATTCCAAGATTTCCTCCAGTGGCATGTTCCTGGCTTCTCTCTGATCCTGTGGAGGGACCTCACACTCCCAAGATGGGAAGGTTCCCCAGGGTATTTGAAAGCCTCTGAAAAGACGTTCAAAATTACACCCATTTTATGCTATGAAGCGAGAAACAGAAAAACCTGGAGGGATCAGCTCCTCTCCCACTTAAATGACGTTTGCCACTTACATGGCATTTGTGCTCCTTTTTCTTTCCTTTCCTAACATTTCTTTCCTTCTCTCTTTCTAGCAGCACCCAAACCCTACATATAAACTCCCCTGGCCCCATCCTCATCTGGAGGAACACACTGAAATTAGATAGTTGGTCTTACCAGGAACATCAATCCCTTTTTCCTTCCCATCTGGCTTTACTGCCAGATTTTTATTGCTACTGCTTTTTTTGCTGGGGACACACATCTCCTTCTGGCACATACAAATGGCCTTAGAAATAAAGGAATGAGACCTTTTAGCCAGCAAAAACCTGTAAATAAACAGTTTGGGCTGGCAATCAATGGGCAATCTCTCTAAACCCCGGGATTGTTCAGTTAGATTAAGCCTTTCTAATGAATTCCTCATTGAGCCACCGAACAGAAATGAAGCCTTGTTAGCTCATTATCTTTCTAATTAACCCATTCTAAACCTGCTCCTTCCTCACCAGGAGGTAGCTGTGCTGTTTGGGTTTCACACTGAGGTTTATCAATGACCCCCTGAGAGCCTTTTGTATCAGTAACTGAGATTTATTTGAAATCACTGAGGAAGGCAGCTTCCAGTTTATTCCCTGTGCCAGATGAAGGTCCGAATACTATGTTATCCTCAGGCTACAATTTCCCGAGGACAAGCCATGTGTTGTGAGCATCTCCAAGCCCTTTTCTGCAGTGATGAATGGTCCCCCCTGCCCGCCCTTGTTTGCATGCAGATCGCTGGGCTCGTTAAGCTGATGAAGGGGAAGCATCCCTCCCTGATGGGGCCATGGGGCTGTACTGTGTCTGACTGCAGACAGCAAGAGTATTTCACTGCTGCTCTCCTCTGCTTTTTTGTTTATAAGCAAGGTCTATTTCTACCCAAACACAGCAACAAGTCTAATAGATGGAGAGCCCTCTTCCTAAAGGATGACTGCAGCAACCCTATCAAGTGGGCCGTTTTGAAGGAGACAGGCCATATAGTAACATCCTGTTGAGATCATTCCCGTGTTAGGAAAAGGATGGGGTGATCAGCCAAATCAGTTCAAGCTTGATGTGTCCACAGTGCATGTGACAGCAATGTTTGTGTCTGGCCTTCTATATGAAAGCCCCAGCATAAAACTTGTCCTTGTACTCAGACATTGAGTCACATCCTACTGCTGTCAATGTTGTCCCAGGTGTTTGTCACCTTTTATCACCTCTGGGGCTATCTCGCCTTTCCTCCAACCATTCAACAGCACCTCTTCCTTTTGGGCTTTCACTTGGCCTTGCTCCCACTGGGTTGAGAACCTTCCTGACAAACTTTCCTAAGGGGTACCTGAGCTGAGAGCACCCTTTTTCGTCCCAGACCAAGTGACACAGCACTGAGAGGACTGAGAGAGGCAAAAGGGTGCCCCCTCTCTCTCCGTGCCTTTCTGTATCTCCACAACACTCGCAAGATCCCATGTTCAGGCACATCCCACTGCATTCAGCCTTCAGCCCAGCCTGGGAGGGACAACCTCAGCCATGCGCTTTCCTGAGCATCACCAGCCTGTAACTCTAGCACTGCCACCTCTTTCTCCCACATTGCTTTATCCACCCTTGCCTGGATCATCTGCCAAACGGCAGCCACAAGCACTGAAATGTGTCCGAGCTCAAAGCCTGGCACAGTTTGAAGTGCAGGTTTTATCAGTAGAACAACAGTCTACAACCTGCCCTTACAGAGACTTTGGAAACCTTCTTGAAGCAAATGAAAGATGGAATTCTTTGGATTTCCATTTTTTCTGTTATTTCCAACTCTGGTTTCTCCCTTTACCTTCCTCTCCAGCTCCTACCTGGCCTTGAGAAGCTGCAATCTCAATCCACCCTGTGAGATTCATTCAGATTCTGCCTCCAAGAGCAACATTTTAATAACCCAACCAGCCAGGGATCTCTAAATCTCTCTGAGGAAAGGAAGCAGTGAGGATATAAACAAAAATATGCTTTGCCTAATTGTTTCTTACGTCGTCACGAGCAATTGAAAACGGCTCCTAGGGCGATATCCATTACATTTTGTAACAAAGGACTCTAAATGAAGGAAGCCCAGGCGGAACAGCAGAGTCAGAACTAGAGACAAGCGTGGCATATAAATCTGTGCCAATCTGCCCCCACCACCACCCCAAATGCTCCCACAAGACCTCGAAACTGGCACAGGGAGAAAGAAATTCCAGCACGTGCCATAGCAGGATCTCTGTCCCTTGGGATACCCATCAGCTGGAGAATACCCTCCCCTCAAAGAAGGCAGCACAGCCACCTGCCTGCCTGTTCAACCCATCACACTGTGACATTCACATCCCACAGCTTCCTAATGGACTTTTGCCAGGGCCCCCATCCATCCATAGGGCTGCAGGATGGCTCTCGAGGTGGAAGCTGGTGTAGAGATACACGTGTTGGCAGGGCACAGCTGATGAGGTGAATACTAAGCTGAGATAGGCACATTTCTGGCTATTTAAAAAAGGCAATTTAGGCTGCACAGTGTGCCAGATCACTGCCCAGGTGTCTGAAACCAATTTTTCTGTGTTAATGTAAAATTCACTTTGTATATATTAGTCCATCTTGCCATCAGCATCTCTCCACAGAGGGCTGAAGTGAGACTCTGTTTACAGTCCTAGCATATTCCATTCCATATATTTGGTATAGCATAGGCTGGACTTTGAGAAATCTATTAAGATAGGCACTTCTTTTTAGTATTGAAGCAGAGCAAACACTGCAGCAATGAGCTCTTCTGCTGAGCAGCTTTGCAGAATAACAGGCAGAAGACAACACACTGATGTTATGTGGGCAGACAGACAGTATTGAGCACATTTTCTGACTGACATAAGTATTTTTTCAAGGGATTTCTGAGTTTTGGACTGATTTTGCTTTTTTTCCCTTACTCCCAGTAGTCCAGCTTTGTGCCTTGAAGACAATACCCCTGCACTGCTGGCTACTGGACTGGCTCCTGCATTCGGAGGCTGCTTCCAGAGGCAGCTTCCCAATTCCAGACACAAGCAGGCTGTTGCAAAGCAAAGTGATATCCAGGGTTTTTTGTGCTCTCACCATCATGGGAACTCAGCAATTTTTTTTCTTGGAAGGACTCTACTGTGACTAAAAATCTCTGCTGTGAGCTCTCATGATTTGAATCCCTGGCTCTGGTCTCTTCTTGCTCCTGCAAGACAGGCATCTCTGCTTGCTTGGGGTCTACCCCTTCCTTGTCCTTTCTCCTTCCCCTTCCCTTTTCTCTTTATTTTATGCATAGCTGTTGAAAAACCTTGCAAACATAGTACCCACACAGAACAGAGCCTCAGAAGTCAGATGACAAGGCAAAAGAGACCTTACTGCACATTATTTTTAGTATCTCCAGATTTATGACAACTTCATGTCATCAGCAGCTGCTCTTTCATGAAGTGTTAATATTAGAAGCGGATACAGTTAAACTATAAAACTGCCTTTGTGCATGGAAAAATCCATCAAAACCTCCTAGATCTGTCTTAATAATTTCATTTCCAAACATTTAAAGTCCCATCAATGTCAAGAGAAGGATTTCATGAGATTCTTTCATTCATAAAATGTGGGTTTAGAATATCAAGGAGATGACCCCAAACCCCCAAAATCAGGGAGAGTTTAGTTCTCCTTGGGCTCCTCCAGCTGCCTTCTTACCATGGCCTGTGAGTACTCTAGGGTGGGTAGAAACAGCATTAAGTCACATATTTTTACCTCCATCTATTTTTTTGAGAGATGCTGGTTCACGCTCTTGCACCATCCAGGCTGAGTAAGCTCCACATATAACCGAGATGATGTGTAGTACTATTTCTGTGCAAAGAATGAGGCAAAATTAACATAACGCAGCACTGTACCCAAATGCTGAGACAGCCCAAGGAAATCAGCACGGTGCTCACTCTGATGGCATTTACCCCTGTTCTCCTCTTACCCAACTCCCTCCTCGGCAGCCCCCCCAACCAGCCCCTCCAAACACGCCCAGAGGGATCTTTGAAACTCTATAAAAAACATAAGAAGCTGTTTTCAGCTATTAAGACAGACTGCTGATAACACAGTTCCAATAAAAAAAAAGTCTATATATGTGCTTTCTACAGCTTCCCTTGGAAAATAATTCATTTCTCCTTGCATTATATTTCATGGTAACCT
Organism: Psittacus erithacus; assembly: GCA_009867235.2. Classification (NCBI taxonomy): domain Eukaryota; kingdom Metazoa; phylum Chordata; class Aves; order Psittaciformes; family Psittacidae; genus Psittacus; species Psittacus erithacus. Next base: position 21,024 of record WYDI02033342.1, on the reverse strand, counting down.
AGAGACTCAATATGTTCTGGATTACTGCATCCATTTCTGTTTCTGCTCTAATGGCCCACCAGAGTATGAACCTTCCAACCAGAGTCCCCTAAATCTGGTGACTGGGGAGCTAGTTGTACTTTCTTGTTTTCCACTTGATAACTAGCCCCTTCCAGCATTGCTTTTATGGCAGTAATCTTCCTAGGCTGGTTGCAGATTGCTTGTCCTGTGGTTTTTTTTTTCCTTTCTTGCTTTTTTTCTTCCTCTTGTCCTCCAGCCACTGGAGCCAATGATCGCTGTGGACTATCCATCACGTTGTTTTTCATGGCAAGCTGGAGCTCCCCAGGTCTGTTTACTCCTTTCTCCCTCCATATCCCCATCCAAATGCCACTGCAGTTCGGCAATTGCTTGTGTCAATGAACTGCCCCCTTCATTTAGGAGAAGGGATCTGAGATTGCCAATGCCTATCAACAGGCTAGAGATATCCTGGGTTTAATTTTATGGCTTCATATTACAAATGATGGGGTAAACAGAAGGGGCTAAGCAAACACCTCGTTCCCCTTACTGCTTTGGAAAGTATAAGACACCAGACATAGCACAAAAGGTATGGAGGAAATAAATCAAGCCAAGTCCCTTCTGCCCACTGATACAGCTTTGCTCAATACCAGGACTCCAGCCCTGTGTACAAGTCCCACCTGTGTTGTGGAATCTCCATCCTACCCCATTTGCATCTGCAGCTGAGATCCAGGCACGCATACAATCACTTCATTTTCTTCTTCATTGCTCAGATAAGGAGATCAGATGGAAAACTTCAGTGCTGTGGAGGGGAGTAAATTAGAGTTCAGGAAAACAGCCTGAGTGAAAAGTAAGGGCTAAACCTTCATTTACGCCTTCAAGCTCAAATCTGAATGCATACTTACACTAAAAATTTATAGGTGAAAGAAATACTGTGTCCCCAAATATGGGATAAAAGAATATATAACTACCCAAAAATTAATGCAAAAGAATGGAGTTTAGGACTTTTTCTCAAACCCTTTTCTAAGAGAATAAGAACTATTTCTTCTACAGCTTTTTTTAACCCAAGGGGCTCACAACCCTTTGTCAATCACCACACATGCACATACACTGTATTGGCTTCACTTTTCCTTTCCAGTAATAATTTAGATCTGCATCACTTTTACTCAGTTTAAAGTTCACTTCTAGGGCTTGGCTTCTTCAGTCTCTTAGTGTTAGTGCTTTTCCTCTCCAAGACACTTGCTCTAGAAGTGTTTTCTCTGCCTAGATGCCATTTAATCATGTCTCTGAGAGGGTGGAAGAGAATCAGCTGAATTCTTCGCAGCTTTGCTCATCTGGCTACAGATTTGCCTTCAGGTCCTGCTGAGTTAAAGGTGTGAAAAAGGCCATTGTGCAGCTCTTCCTGAGGCCAATTCCCAGGGTTAGACTGATCTTAGCACCCGTACCATGTTTACAACTTCCATTTTCTAGAACAGGTTGAGTTCATTGGCATTAAAACCTCTCTATAGTGCATCAGTCTTAATCCAATTTTAAAAGGCAAGGCCAGCAACTGTGTTAAAGGGATTAACTCTTATTAAATATAGTGTATTTGAGTAAGCCCTAAGGGAAGGACTCCAGTTGCTCCTGTTTGCATGGATGGAGACAGTCATACCAAGTTACATTCTAGGGACCTGGCAGTAAGCTCAAGCTATAAATTACATCATATTACAAGAAAGTAATTCTTGAAGCATGGAGGTAATTGGAAAGCAGTGTCCTCACCAGGCTCTACAAACATGAAGAAATGAATTCTTCGTCTCCATTTCCTCCACATGGGAGGAAAAATGCAGGAGAGAAGTTAACCTGTCATGGCAGAGAAGCTGCTATCCAGGTCTCATAGCTGAACATGAGCACAAGATGCAACGTCAAACTGTTGAAGGCAATGGAAAGAGATAGACCTGTGTCGTCCAAACTTTGGATGTAGTCAGGTAACAATTAAAACAAAAAAGTGTTATCCAAAGCAAATGGATTACCACTCTGAAAGGAAAATAGCAATATTTCCCTCTTACCTCCCCATAAAGGACCTTCTAACTCCAGGGAAACTAAGGCAGGCAGCAGGTACATCAGCTCACCTGCCATCCATCAGCAAGCAGACCTGGGAGGAAAGGCTGAAGTCAGCCATCCCCAAGTCCTGGTGACTCTTTCCAGTCCATCCGCTGCTCACCACAGGGGCACAAACCTCTTGATCAGGAGACTCCCCTGAGCTTCCTCACCTTGGCTCCTCAAGCTGTCCCATCTGCCCGCAGGTGCCTTTAAGGGCACAGGCAGGGACCCATTTGCACAGAAGCCATCTTCAGTTCACAACCTAGCACTGAAGAAGCATTACTAGCCTGGAAAGCTGTGTCTTATTGCTCCTACAGACCAGACTGGCATTCTTTTGGTACGTCCAAGTCTAGGGATGGGAAAAAAAATTATGTTGATTTAAGGGCAACCTAACATTGACCAAGAGAAATTGAGTTGGCAAACTTGAATGTGTGAAAGGCCCTCTTATCCACCCCATGTGGTGCAAGCAGTACATGGGAACAATACTTAGTACCTCTAAAACAACGTCAAATTTGAGCCCAGCTAACAAATCCCTGCTTATTCATTCCTAACAGCAGCAACCGAAGATATACGGATTTGTAAATATTTTAACCCAGCTAACAACTGCTGCCAAGGAGTTTCCAAAATCAAAGCGTTGGAGAACGACCTTAATTCTGATTCAAAAAAAAAGATCACAGATTAAAAAGGAACTTGTCATCAGCTATTCCCTATAATTAGTTTAATATGATCAGCTCCCCATGATAACGAAACACAGCATCAGAGCTGTCCAGGGAGGAACTTCCAGTGGATAATAAATACTGACAGATTTCAACCAGATGGCTTTACCAGACTGCAACTTTGCAAGTGATTTTGAAGCTCAAACATTAGTGCTTATTACTTAGGGTTAGCCAATAGCTTAAAGACATCTGTGAACGGTTCCAGCTGGGGTTTAAAGGCAACTAAACCATGGATAAAGACTTTGATTAAGGGGTAAAAGATCATTTTTGAAAACTACTTTCACTGAGCCTTGGGAGTATGACACACTTCTTTTCAGACATGGCTGTAAAGTGAGCACCCTGGTTGGCTGCCAAACCCAGCATGGGTAAGACAGCCCCAGCAGACACAGGGCTGGTGTCAAGAGGCACCAGGATGTCTCTTCTAAGCATCTTTTCCAGACTGTTTAGGGTTGCATTCAACCTTGAAGAGGACACAAGGAAGAGGTGAGCAGAGGAGGGAATGTTTCAGAGATCCTCTTAGGGCAGAGATGCAGGGAGGAACCACACCGACTCCACAGCTCTTTGCCTTTGTCCCCACAAGGCTGCACATTCATGAGAACAATCTGTATTGCCTTAGGGTTGGACATCCATGGGTAGCTCCAAGGCAGGGGCACAATTAAAACCAGCCTGCAGGTTTGGTGTCAGCAACCAAGGAGTATAAGTCCCCAATTCCAAAATCAGGGGTATGAGATCAGTCACATTTTCTGGAGAGTGAGGGCTTAATGTGGTTGATCCAAGCTGTAGGGCAGGAGACAAGTCTGCCTGAACCAGTGTGGAGCTAGAAACCATGGAAGATACACACTTGCGAGGAAAGCAGATCCTTCTCCTCTAGCTCAACCTCAATTTGATACAAACCTCCAACAACTAAGCCCATAAGGTATCACAGCCCTCTGGTGACTCTGGTTGTTGGCCAGGGGAAGTCCAGTCACTTTCCTCCCATGGGAACCTTCGGAAATGCATGTCGCTGGTGACCAGAGTGAGGTTTGCATCCACGGGACATGTGCACAACCCATACAGTTAAAAAGGCCAAAAGCATCCCCCACTATGTCCAATCAACCAGGCTAGATGAAGGAGACACCCCGGCAAGAGGAGCACCAGCTAGCACCAAGCCTGCATCCTTCATCCCTAACTGCTCTGCAGAGACAGCCCCGAGTCACTGGGCGTATGTGCCACCAGTGCCCACTGTGCCAGTGCAGTGAGATGGATATGGGGAGGAGGAGAGACACCACAACAAACTGTTTTTCCCTGCCTGAGTTCAAAGATACATTTCAGCTGTCTACTTACTGCTCCAGTTGGGTGAAAGCTCCCGGTGTCTGAAGGGGCTTTCTTGCTTCTCTTGGAATTATGGCCAAAATATCATTAAGACTCCTGTAGCTGGAACTGAGCTGTCAGTAAGAGAGAGAACTTGACTGAAGGCATTTTTGCAACCAAGGGATTTTAATTTTTCCCCCTTCTTTTGCCTTATCAAAGAGAAAGAAATATAACAAAAAACCAAGACAGGGATTTTTCAGCTAAATTTATTTCTTCCAGTATTTGCTGCAATGGGGACATGTTTGGGTTTGCTGCTTGCTTGCTGTTTGCAGGGGGGTTTATGAGCTATTCACATCAAATGTTAAGAAAAGCAATAGAGTCGAAAAGGCTGGAGAAGAAAGCTGCATGCTTTGGGATCCAGACTCAAAACCTGGGGCTGAAACTCTGCTCCCAGTTGGTTTATTAGGGTAAAAAATAGAAGTGATATTGCAGTAATAGTGATACAGTGATACAGTGAACTCCACAGATTTCAGCCACATTCATGTAGACAAAAAAAAGGAATGGATTTTACAATCTTACAAAATATTTCAGCGTGCTGAATAATTGCATTAAACCTCAAAATGTTCCCACCAGGTTGTTCAGTGCCTTTGTCCGTAGCTTGGGCTTTTAAGTCAAGAGATAAGAAAGAAAAATAAAGCAAAATTCCACACATTTCCTTTCTGGTTTTCAGGCTTTTAAAATTATACATAGGTCCCTTTCTGCAGCTTGATTTAAAGTCAAAATAGAGAGTCCAGCATCATCACATGACTCCTGGAGCTGGAGATTCAGGAGTGGAGAACAAACGGGATTGATGGTCAGGCTGCAGGCTTTTGCAACTTATTTTTCAGCAAACAGATTGATTACCAGCAATGAGCTCCAGCCAAGTATTCCCACATCCCACCACTTCTCCCTGAGCAGGGGAAAAGTATGGATCCAAATCTAAATCTAGGGACAAAAATCTCCCACTCCATTTGCTACCCAACTTCTGAGCACAAAGGAGGTAGCTTCAGTCCACCAGATGCTTTTTGGGATAAGCTTTACCCAAAGAACCATCTTTTTTTCCTTCCTAAATACAGATCAAACCCCTAAGCCAGAGCCCCAGTGCAAATTCCCTGATGTGCGTTTGACTTTGTTAGCACAAAAGCAAATGAAGGCACTTTCCCCATTGTCCTGCTCCCGTGGAAGAGCAGTGAAAAGGCAAAGTACCAATGACCTGTGGAAACTCTCCCAGGCTGCTCCATCAGAGGGGCAGAAAATATCTCAGTTCCTCCACAACTCTCAGCTGAGCTCTTTCAAGCCCCTTTACCTGCCCCTTTTACCCAGTTTGGGATGGGCAGAGCCCCCAGCCTCAGTGCTGTGCCCCCAGGGTGTGTGACAAGCGCAGCTTTCCTAAAGTCCAGTGGGGAGGAAAAGCATATTGAGATAATAATCTAGTAACTGCCTTTTGAAAGCTTTGTTCCACCTGACTCTTCATCTCTTGGACCTCATAGTGAGCTGCTAGCCCGATCCATGGCTCATCCCTGCTCTGCAGTGTGGGTCTGGAATGGGGGAGGTGTATGTTTGCTCTGGGGATGCTCTGAGTTTCAAAGTGCTAAAGTTTCCTACTGATGATCCTTCTCCTCCTCTGGTGTTCCCCTATTCCATGTCTGGTACTGAATACACAACAAAATCAGCAGGGGACACAAGATGCTGTAAAATTAACCCGCTGCTAAGTGGTCCAGTGCTCTGCTGGCCAAACCAAAGGCTGCTCCTGAAAAATCTCAGCCCTGTGCCATGGCAATTCTGCAGAGTCATCATTACCTGGTGCAAAACACCACTGCTTGGGTCTTCAAGGGGAAAATACAGGCCCATCATGGAACCCTTACAAGAGTCAGGATGGGAGCTTCACTCAGTATGTGCCATCTCTGCTGCCTCCTCTTCCCCTCCACAGCGGCACAGCCACTCTGAAGGGCATCATGAAAAGATCCCACCTTGCTTTGGGAGGAAGAAAAGAAAACAGCTTAGCTGTGGAGGGAAAGACAGCTACTATTTGCTATTCAAATCAGGAGTCACTTCTGGGCACAGGTCAATGAGAAAGGAAACTTTCAGGCTGAAAGGATATGGACTTTGGAGATTTTTGTCCAGAAATGGTGTTTACTGGTTTCATACACCCTCCATGGGCAAATACACCCTGCAACGCTGGGCAGACTTCAAAAGGAGCCTTTCACTGTGGCTGAGCAGAGGGAAGCCAGGGGTCTTGGGGGAGCTTAGCCACAGATTATACACGTTTCTCTGGTTGAGGACAAAGCTCCTGCGCCTGAGCAGCCAGGGGTTGCAGGGAAACAAGCTCCTTCTCATGCATGCACAGAGGGTCAAGTGTACCCAGTGGGGTGCAATGCCAGCAAGGGGTAGCATCAAGTAGAGCATCTTGTAGGTCATCAGCAGCTTTCCTCAAAGGAGAAACAGGGTCCATGGCCATTGGTGCAGGCTGGGATGAGCGACAGCAAGGAGGATTTTGGGGCTCTCCTAAGAGCTGGGTCCATGGGGGATGCTCTGAATGCCGCAGGCAGAACTGGTCCCCATCTGACTGTGATCAGCCAACACGTGTCGAAAACATGTCGCGGTCGACAACCTTTCATAATGGAAAAACATGCAAAGAATCTGCCCAGACTCTCTCAGCGTGCTGAGCATCAAAAGTGCTTCATTTCAGCAAGTTTTCACATGGGGCGGAGTTTCCTCACTTTATTTAACTTGCACTTTTATGTTATGTCAACATATTGCCGCAGCTTCAGGTTTGTTTAATACCATGTTCGTGCCGTACTCGGTATTTACTCACGCCCTTAGACGTCATGAAGCCGAAATTATCCACAAATACTTTTGACTTCCCAGTGAGATTTGCACCAAACCACATTTCAAACTGCTGGAATTCCCCCGGGGACAGAAAAACTTTTTTTTGGTGTTTGTTTTTTTTTGCTGCTTCCCAACCAACTTGAAGGAAGGATCTGTGACAAGAAAAGGTCTTATCCCGACTCAGGGGCAGCACAAGGAGAGGGCGGGTGGGCAAACCCATCCATCCATCCCTCTCTGCCCAGGGGCACTGAGAGTCCAAAGCCACGGTAATTCCCCCTCCGTACATCAGGTATTCAAGCTGTATCAGACGTGATGGAAAACTGTGGGTGCAGATTTCTCCTGCTCCTCTGAAACAAAGTAAGGATGAAGCCATGATGTGGTTAACAACCCCACTATTCATCCTCCTCATCCTCCAGGCAGATTGCTGGGTGCCAGACTAGCTACTGATGGACACCCAAAAATCCCCACCCTGCCAAGTGCAGAGATATAATTAACCAGAAGAAGAAACCAATGGGTTTAACTGTTTTCCTGCAACACTCAAGGAATGAGATGGGAGTGAGACAGGCACCTGCTCACTGCTGATACTCAAACCAGCGAGGTTCCCAGGGGACCACAGCGGTTCCCTATGGTTCCCCCTAGCCCAGCATTTTCCCTCGTCTGACGCCAAGCAGGGCTAAACCACACAAAGATACTGAAGAAGACTTCAAAAGGGAAAAGAAAAAGTCAAGGTTTGGTTCAGGTTTGCAGTGAAAACGCAACCCGACTGTTTAAGAGCTTGATTACTCCTCACTGCCATACTTACATACACTCAGCCTTAAATTAATAAAGAACTATCTTTAACACAGTCAAAGTGGCTTCAGATGTGAGCCACTTCAGCAGCCCATTATCAGCATTGTGTTTGTTTTTCCATATTGAGCGTGTGTAATATAATCCTTGTTTATGATAATTGATTTTCCTTGGACTGCCTTCCTGGGAATAATATGCACACTTTTTAACTCTCTTTTTAAAGATCAAATGGCATTTAGGCCTGGTGATTTGAATCTGAGTTGGCCAGAGCATTTAATACAATAAGAGTGAGCTTAAAGGCAAGCAGTTAAACCCTGGATATTTTTCTTATTGCATAGCCTGAAACCCCTTGAATTGAGAGGGAAGTTTGCATCTATTTTCTTGTCGTCTATTTTAAAAGCTGTCAGAGTTGGTTAGTCTCTCTTAAAATTAGTCCTTTGGATCATCTGCTTACTAAAAACAAAATCTGAGCTTTTTTTACTTTTTTTTACTTTTTTTTAAAGCGATAGCGGATTAGGGCAAGAAGCTTTGTTTAGCTAAAGCGAGGGATTAGAGGAGATTTGCCCCCATAAAGTTGTGGTTTGATGGTGCTTTTATCCCTGGATGTTGCTAAAGCTGTGTTGCTTCAGGATTAGGAACATACAAAGAGTCTCCTTGTGCTGTTTCACAGCCAAGAGAAAGACGGGGGGGGGGGGGGTGAGCTTTCTAGCCCAGGAAGCAAGGGAAGCTGTTTTTGGAAATAGTTGAGCCC
>WYDI02033342.1:0-12440 GCA_009867235.2 Psittacus erithacus | reverse complement strand
TAGAAGGTAGTGCAGAGGGAGGGGGGGTGGGGGGGGCGGGGGAGAGGGGGGGGGGGGGGGGGGGGGGGGGGGGGGGGGGGGGGGGGGAGGGCGGGGGAACACATGCAACAGAATTGGGAATTCCTTGGTCACACAAAACTAAAGTTTAAACCCCCTGACACAAACTTTGCCGGACACGTTGTGAATGCGAGATGGCCAGATCTCAGTGGGAACGGTGGATGGTGGAGCAGAGGGGATGAGACTGCCTGAGCAGCCACCTCCTAGGCTCTTGCTGGTGACTTTCCTCCATAAGGAGCAAAATCTGGCTGGGGTTGGCAAGAGAAAGGCGAGGGGAAGGCAAGACATCAGCAAGGCTTGGGCAGTGTTTCTCCCGGGTGAAACTTGGACCATTATCAACAAACACTGATGAAAAGATGGCACAGTGCTGCGCCAGACATGCTGGCGTCCAGCATAGGGAGACAAGAGCGCCTAATTCATTCAAATATGGGCTAGCTGTGTACTAGGCAGGTGGTCCTCAGCATTCCCACCTTTGGGAGGTGCTTAAATCTTGGCATGTGACAACGAGATGTCCCCACCAGCCTGAGCTGTGTCCCGAGTCAGCTCTGCCATGACTGAGAGGAAACAGAAATGAAAAAGCCCCATATAACAGTATCCTTGCAAAACAGCTTTAAATGAAATAGAAGGAAATCAAGACCAGGCATCAAGTGCTCATGGCGCATCATTTCCCCTGCCCACAGGCCTTCCAAGCATTAGGAAACAGCCTGTTTTTCTTTGGCAGGAGGCAGAGAACCTCCAAAACCTGAGGTTTTATATGTATGAGAAATTTACTCCTACCAAATCAAAACACAAAGGGGCTTTGCACTCACCAACCCTTCCTGTGTAACAAGATTGTTTCAAAAGCAGGGATGAATAGCAGGAAGAAAACCAAGCCCCAGCTCAAATCCAGCAAACCTCCTGATAGGCGACTTATTTCTATCCTGTGACAGTTTATTTACATCCCTCTGCTTTTATTTATCTTGCGGGATACAGAGTGGCACCTTGGTATCCACAGCCCTTGTAGCAAAGCTGTGAGAGCACACGTGCAGCACCACACTGGGCTGTGGGGTCTAGGAGCTGCTCATCCTGCGAACCCCGGTGTGTGTGACCCTGCATAGCTGCACTGGAAAGAAAAAAGAAGCATCCTTGCTCATGCAGAGTGAGGGAATCAGGCCCTCCTCTTTAAAGCAGGAAGTTAGATCTCATTAAAAGAGATAGAACTGGTTAAAAAGAAACCCTAAAAATCCTTCTTGTCACTAGCAGACCATTCTGTCAGATTTTTCTGGAACATCAAGTGATTCTGATGGCCTGTGACTTTATCAAAAGACTTCCCAGATGATAAGTAATACAGTCTAGAGATTGTAGGTTATATGTGTGTATTTGTGCATGTGTTTGAACATGAGAATACAAATAACATAGAATCACAGAATGGCTGGGTTAGAAGGGACCGTAAAGCTCATTCCAACCCCCATGCCATGGGTAGAGACACCTTCCACTAGACCAGGTTGCTCAAAGCCCCATGCAACTTAGCTAATTATCTTATTATAAGCCATTGCAACTGATGGATACAGGCAACATTTGAGTAAAAAACCCAAATATGAGAGTGGTGTTATATGAATAAAGCAGGATTCCCCCAAGTCAGAGGAGATGCATCATGGGCCAGGCTCTGTCTGACTGCTCACTGATGCTGAGCAAAGGTCTGTCACCTACCTGTCATCCCCAGCCACGCTCAGCCCTGCTTTGAGCCTGTTCCCTTACACAGACATGTTTTTATCTTCATAACTCCTCAGATGGCCCCCTCACCATTTCATCTCTCAGGCTTGAAATCAGCCAAGTGAGATTCCTAACACTGATCCCAGAAATCCAGGGAAATCCAGCTGTTTCAACACATTTTCAGTCCAAAATATTGTTGAAGAAACTGGAGATTTCATGCTTCCTGCAGAATAGCAACTGTGGAAGCCAGAAGAACCCTTGGAAAAGGCAAGGAATTTCATTTTTCAGGGGAAAAAAAATGACATTTCTGTTGTTATTTTCTCGTTTGCTCTGTTTTGCTTTCACCTTTCTTTTGTCATAAGAAAATTAAACATGAATTTCCATGTATTTCTGATGCATATGGGGCTTTACAGCCTGGTTTACCTCTTCTTCTGCAGCTCCTGCTTCCTATCCAGGCTGCATTTCCAAGGCTGGAGTGCAGGTCAGGCAGGTTCTGTTGGTGTACCAAAGTCAAGTAAATTTAAGCACGGTGCCTTGTGGGAGGTGTAGTCTCCCAGAAAACCACATCAGTGCGGGCCCACACTGCAGAGCTACAGCTCTCTGACAGCAATACTTCTTTAGGAAGTACTATTTAATTTGCTTTTTCTTCACTTGTAAATATATGTTTTGCAACTGTTAAGAAAGTCCCAAATATTCAAATTCAGAATAGACCAACCCAAAACCAGGACCCATCTCTTTCAGTGTTTCTCAGTGCTGATATTTTAGTCTACATTTACTCCCCAGAAGGGTGATATATAAGAGGAGGGAAGACACAAAAGTCATCCATCAGTTCTTATAGCAAGCTCTCCTGGGCTCTTTTGCTTCCTTCAGGTGTGTGAGATGGTAAGATGCGCAAGAGTTTCCTTCCTTGCGTACAGGTGAAACAGAGGTACAAAGTCTCAGCAGCAGCTCATAAACTGGGAGGCACAGACTATACCCTACAGATATAGGAGGTGTCTTAAAGCTGGTGTGCTGCTCCTGTTGCTGGAAAGGAGCATGAGATGGGGACAGAACACTGATTGGGCTGGCTGACCCTAAAGCAACCATGTTATCGTTGGACCAGATTGTCTGGAGATGGTGGGATGTGTGGCAAGTGCATCCCAGTGTGATGAAAGGTGCTTGGAGATCTATTTCTCTGGAGGAAGGGGTTTCCTCCTCACACTTGCTGATGCCCAGCCACTCCTCCCCACTGCTGCATGGGGGAATGCCCTTTTCCTCGCCTCACAGGAGCTGAGCAGAAGGGTGAATAAAGCCCCAGGCTGATGTGGAGCATAGATGTCATCTGTTTCTTATGCATGCAAAGCTGAGTTTTTATCCAAGCAGTGTCACTTGTTCACTCCCTCCGAGTCCATCCTCCCAAGCATCGTAACACATGGATATTTCAGCTCCCTGAGATTATTTCAGTATTGATTAAGTGCTTTGTTAGCTGCAGCTTCTGCAAGAGGAACCATAAACCTGCACGATAACAAAACCTTCGTGGATGGGGAGAGGAGGCAAAAGCCTCTCTCTCCTCTGCACAAGCCTGGTAGCATTTTCCTTTCCTTGCAGGGCACTTGCCAGCAGCAGAGCGCTGTGACTTAGGGACAAACCTTCTTAAACACAGCAAGCATTTTCTCTTCAATATCTTTGCATCATATGACCTTCAAAGCAAATCAGAAGGTAAAATAACCACAGAAAAGCAGCCGGGGTATTTGGCCTGACTGAACTCCATCAGGGCTGCAGAGCTGCAGGAATGCATTATCAGTTCTGAGCAATTTTTGATTTTTCCCCAGTGTGGGACTACAGAAGTGGCCTTATTGAAAGGCCAGAATCTGCTTCTATTTCAGCCAGTGACAGGTACATTTATATTCAGTTGATTCCCCCTTGAAATTATCCAAGTTTAAAGAATTATCTGTCTGCAAGGGGAAAAAAAATACAAAATAGAAGAGAAAACTGTGCACCAGCAATGGCTGTTGAGGCTGATGTTCTGGGTTTGGAAATTACCTGCTTAAGTCAATAGATGGGTTAGGAGGGGGAGAAGGAGAGGCAGGTAGAGTTTGTGGTCCTTAATCATAGCTTCGCAGGGTTTAGCTGCTCTCCCGCTGTTGAAAAATGTTTCAAGAAGCAAAATAAATGAGCTTCTGGTTACTAAAGTATTGATTTTGCCTACATCCAGTAATAAAGAGCAAGTCACCTGTAGGTAAAACTCTTGTAAAATATATTTGATACTATAATAGTCTGGAGATAGAGTTACATGCAGCTGAGAGAGGCAGAGGGATGACAAATCATTTCTAATAAGGTGTTTACCTAACATACTTCATGTCATGTGTTACCCAGAAAAAAAGTGGGGCTCATTTTCCATTCCCACATACTGTTCCTTCCCTTGGAGAAACCCATGGCAGTGGTGGGGTGACACAGGAGATGGCATCGTGGCGGGTCAGCTTGGCTGGTGCTTCCAGCCAACACATCCCCACAATTTGATGCAGGGAAATGGGGTTGAAATGCTTCTTCTGGATGCTTGAAAGAAAACACAAGGGCTGGAGTCACTATTGCACAAGTGCTGGTGGAGGTGTCCACCAGGCCATGCTCCTGATCTGGGAGAGAAAGTTCATTTTCCCATGCCCTCTCATGTCCTTGAAGTTTCTCCTATGGAAAAGACAGCTAGCCTGGCTGTGTGCCTGGGAGATGGATTTTATCCCCCAGGAAACGTATCTGTCATTTTGCTCAGAAGTACATACAAAATAAATGCAGTCATGCATTTGAGCATCCGTTACCGAAGGACCGAACTTAGTGCTAAATGATGTAAATCTAGATAAATATCATCGCTTCTGAATAAATTACTTTGGATTTACACCATTGAAAGAGAGCTGAACCACATCCAGCCTCGCTGCCAGGACAGGCAGATTTTGCACTGATGTCCATGAGACCAATATTTGGACTTCTTTCTGAAAGGTGGTTAGGGAGGATCAGCTCTGGGTCTGATCTGCTAAGTGAGGGACAAACTTTCAGTCCCAATGGCAAAGCTCTCCTTTGGTTTCAGTGATGGGAGGTCATGATAACCCAGCTCTCAATGTACATTGGGCCTGAGTCCACACTTAGATGCAACCAAGCTGCAAGAACAATGTCTCCCCCAAGGATAAACAGAATCAGTGCTTTGGAGGATAAACCACAGCAGACAGTGATGTTGGATTCAGAGCATCCTACAGTGCAGAGTTAGATCTCACCTAGGGAAGTGAAGGATTATTGCAGTGGCTTAATGATTCAGGAAAATCAGGATCAGAACCTCCTTTGTTGCCTCAAATTTCTTACATGACCTGTGCCCACACAGGTAGGTGCATCATGGCATTCCCAGCGAAAGCAAGTCGTATTACAGACTTACCTTGTGCTCCTAAAACCAACCAAAATGTCCCCACAGCTAATGGCAGCCGCCTGAACCACAAGACACTGCAAAAGTAAGTAAAGCAGAGACTGAGTTTCCTTTGCAACTCACATGGGATGAGAGTCCAGCTGGAAAAAGCAAAGTGTCTTCATGCCAAGCCCATAGGCAGCCACAGCTTCTCTGGGCAACCTGTGCCAGTGCCTCACCACCCTCACAGTAAAGAACTTCTTCCTTATATCCAACCTGGATCTCCCCTATTTAAGTCTGAGCCCATGACTCGTTGTCATATCGCTACAGTCACTAATCAAGAGACAGTCACTGATGAAGAGTGACTTTTCATCAAATTCCTGATGAAAATCCAAATCTTTGGTAAAGGAGGCATTTTTAAAAGCAACTCCACTCATTTAGATAACCTTTTTTAAGCAAACAATGAGATTTCCCTGGCTTTAGACTGATGGATAAAAATTGGATGAAGACAAGGAATAGCTTGGGCACTGGCTGGTCCCAGACCAGAGAAAAGCCATGAATAGAGGGTTCTGAATCCACCACAGGTGCTCACATCCAGGGGAATTTTAGTGCATCAAATCAGAGGAGAAATTTAATAACATTTTCAATCAAAAAGGAACATTTCTGATGTATTATTGCAAAAATTCAGGTTTGCTGATTATTTCTAGGCAGCTTGTGAAAAGAAAGGAGGAAAACCACCTGTGCCCTTGCCACAGAGCAGCCCAGGCATAGAGCATCCCTATGGGAAGATGGACGTCAAAGGCCATCATTCCTGGCAGGGCAGGGACACAGCCAAAGGGAGCCCCCTCTTCCTGGCTCTGGAAGTGGTGTTGGGCACATCATTCTTCTATTTATTTGCCTTTTCTCATCACCTTTCCTGCTTATCTCTTCTGCCCTGGATGCCCTCCTTTTTCTCACTTCATCTGCAGCTCCTGGGCCAGAAAAGGCCTCCTGTTCATCAGGAGCCTCTGAACACAGCTGGGATTCAAGGAATAAATAAATAAGCGGATCTGCCCATCATAACTATACTTTAAATTCCCTGCACGGGAGAGACTTCCCCTTTACATTCTCTCAGCTAACACTTTTACCAGGAACCAGAGGCTGAAAAAATTGATCTCTTTGGCTGTTTTCACCTAATACTCTTGGTAGATTTGATTCCTTACAAAAACCAGGCTAAACTAAGGAGCGGTTTATTGCAGTTATAAACTGTAGTTAACAGCAAAACAAAAAAGAAAATAAAACCAAGAAACTCCCTTGGCTGCTTTTGAGAGAAGAATGAGTCCAATGAGAAAATATAGAGCATTATTACTCAAACACATAGAACTAGTTATTGTCACAATTAAGAAAGAGCAGAAACAGGAGGAGGAGCTGAGCTTGGTCTGTATTTCATGATATTCAGCTCACCCTCTCCACAAATTATAAACCCACATGCCTCTGCAATCAAGGTAGAAACTTTAGGTCTGAGATGGAAGAGTCCTCTAACTCTTGGCAGAGGAATGAAAGGCTAAATGAAGAGGTGGAGGAAGTGTAAGAAAACAAGCAAGAGAGAGAAGGTGTTGGGTTCCCTTTAAAGCAGGTACCTAAATCTGAGGATTTTTTTTAAACCCTCTTTAAGATGAAGGCTCTGCTAATAACATGTCCAGAAGATGGCTCCTGGCAAATTGCTTTGTTATTCTTGTAAAAAAAAAAAGTCCCTTGGAAGCAGTCAATTTTAAACCATATATCAAAATGATTAATTGCCCTTAAATGAGCAGATGTTGAAGTACCCTTGAATGGGGCTAACGCCTTTTGGATTGCAAACATAATGTATTCATGGACTTGGAAAAATATCATTAGGGCTATTAATTAGCTATAAGCACCAAAAGCTTTGGTGACTCCAAGGTGTTTGCTTTCTCTTTTTTTCCCTTTCTTTCTTCTCTTTTTTAAGACTTAAGGGGGAACAATTGGTTTGGCTGGAATAAGGTTAGCAGGTATTTTTTAATGTTATGTAGAAAACCTTGCCAAGTAGCTCAAATTGGGAAAGCTGTAAGAAATACTGGCTGACCTCTAAATATAGGTAGGAACTAGCCACAACAGCCAGCACCTAATGAGGGAGCACAAGTATAGTGGGGCAAAGAAAGAGAAGGAAAAGGATAAGAGAAAGAAACCTGGCATTGCAGGAGGCTGCTTAGGATATAACTGGTCTCAGCCAAGGGAAAGTGTGCTAAACCGCAACCGTTGCATGAAGGCTTGAGTCGATATTTTTTGGGGGAAAGGTGCTTTGTGTGCTCCTAATTTGGGGAGAAAGGCACTTTTATTGCATAGTTGGCCCTGGAGGAGAAAAATATAAACTCTTCTTCCCACTAATCTTGCTTTCCTCCAAACCTCCAAGAGCAAAAGGAGAAATGTAGCAAGCTGTGGCTTGAGACTTTTTAGTAACAGAAAATCCTTAAAAGTGAGCCTGTTTTGGTCTCTTTTCAAATACTGCATCAAATATATTTTCAATGAATTCATGGAAAAAAAGGAGGCAGGGAAGAGAGAGAGAAAAAAAAAACCTTTTTAAATCTGTTTAAGTTTATAAACAAGATTAAAGAAACAATGTCAAGGGTCTTATGGAAATGGTGATAGTGCCCCTTTAAATAAGAGCAAGTGGAGATTTTCTATATCACTGTGCAGTTTAAATCTTTCTTGATGGACCGGACACTAGTCCTCCTTAAATCCTTCAGAAAGCTGCTTTAAGGAAAAAGGCTGCGAGGAATTTCTTCTCGCTTTAATTGCTTAAGAAACGGTTCCCACAATGAGCTGTGGCCTAGATTTGCCTCTCATTTAAGTTCTGATTTTTAAAAGTTCACAAGTTAATCCCCTTTCGGTCTCACACGAATGCGGTTGGCGTCGGGGACAAAGTACTGGACAATGTCTGGAACATTTCAAACCCCCAAAAGATGCCTCATACCAAATAATAATTAAAAAAACAAAAAGAAAAGAAAAGAAAAAAGAACCCCCCAAACCAAACCCAAGCAACGCGGCCCTGATTTAGTTAAGTAGCTACTTTAAGATCTTGTTGCCATTATAATTTGAGGCAAGAAGCAATTGTCTTGCACCGCATCTGCCGTAGATTCAGGGGTAACGAGGTTTGTCAGTGTCTGCAATTTTCCTCCTTCTCCGTCTTCCAAGGACGGAGCTTTATTTCTCTTTATTCAACCTAAAATTGAGTGTCTGCATCTCTAGCACAGTTTACTGTCTTGGTCAGAGGTGCGATAAAATTCACACAAAGAAACCAAAGAGGGAGCGAAGGAGGGAGTTAATGCATTAGCTGTTTAAAACATAACCAGCTTGGCTTTGATTTTAGTTGTTCTGAGGGAAGCAGACACGATTTCTGTGCAAATGCACACACAGTTCTGTGTGTATGGGGATGGGGGGCGGTGTAAAATACCCGAGGTAGGGAAATAACATGTGGTTCTAAATAAAAAGAGGAAAGCACGGTTTTCTTCCAACATTATGCCCACTATTTTGCTTTTCTTTCTTCAAAAAGCAGTTTTCAAATGAAAAGCAACATCTGTCCTTCCCCTCATACAGGTGAGAGCTCTTAGAGCAACGTAGAAACCTGAAAATCCCGGTTCACTTGGAAAAGACATTAAAAAAGGTCTTCGAAATGGATTTTTTTTGGCGCATGTATATAGACCCAGCCAGTTAAGCCAAAATATTACCATTAATATCCCAGAATCTTGAAATGTCCTTTCCACTTGGTGAGCTAACAAATTCCCCCCACCTTGTCTTGTAGCGCAGGATCAAGTCGGGGTGGCAGATTTATGTATTTTTATATTTCATTCCGCTCTGCGAAGCAAAACTTACAAAAAATACCCGATTTCTACCACTTTCTCCTATTATTATTATTATCACATCATCATCATCATTTACCAGCGGGGTTAGAAAGAGCGCGTTCTAGCCCAGCCAAACCAAGCTCGGATTTCGGACCCGATACCAGCCGCAAGTTTGCAGAGCCCCGAGGCTCTCAGGAGGGAGCGGGGCAGGGGGAAGGGTCGTGGGGGGACCCCCCGCTGCAACTCCCCCCTTGCCAGGGCTGCCTTCCCTCCTGCCCAGTCCCCATCCCTCTCTCGGTTCCGGAAAAGATACCCCCGTGATCGCGACACAGCCTATTTCCTGATGCGTTGCCCATATCGATACCTTGGGGCGGGGAGGAGGGGGGTGTGAAATGTGATAAATCAGTTCTGCGGACAAACTGGGGTTATTTTTCCGAGCTGCGCTAAATGCACTAATTACTCGTTTCTGCGAAGAAGCGCTGAATTAAAACGCAATTATTTATTCAGAGGGGCTGGTTAAACAGCTGAAATCCCGTCGCTGGAGAGCTCGGAAAGATTTTATGACGGCAGAGAGAAACTGTTATTATTTCTTCGGGGGCAAAAGGGAGGAAATTAAAACTAAGGATTTTTCATGGAAGCAATCATAAAATCTCCCTCGTTAAATAGTTCCGCGAGCAGAAAAGCGAGGCAATGGTGAAATTGTAGGGTTGGATTTGGTGCTTCGCTGGAAGCGGCAATTCAGGGAGAACAGGGGCAACGCGCTGCCCCAGCCCGGCGGGCACAGACTCCGGGCCCTTCTGCACGGAGCGGGGGAACTCTCCGAAGTTTGCCACTTGCTTGAGCAGATATTTGCGCCCCGGGGCTGCGATTTGTGCCCCAGCTCCTGGGAGTTACAAATCCGCGGGGTAGCTCCCAGACAGGCTTTGGAGGATGAAGGGGGGCTTGCACGGGGGTGACGGTATTTTGGGAAGCATCATCGTCCTGCTCCCGGCCGTCTCCCTTTTCAACTCGTTGTGATTAGCGGAGTAGGGAAGGTGCTGGTTGTAAACTCGGGAAGGGAGGTGCAGGGCTCATTTTCAGACTGACCCTCAAAAAGCAAAGGGGATGATTCCCCGTGGGCTTTGCAGGGTGGTGCCCAGGCCAGCGCCGACACGGAGCCCCGAAAAACACCCTCGAAAAGTGGTAGCGACAATCAAAGCGCTGAGTTTCACCCCATCGGTTTCCCAGCCCAAAGCGGAAGGTTTAATTAGAGGGTGCGGGGGGCTCCCCTCCTTCCTGGGGAGCCAGCGGGACTTCGGCGGAGAGAGGGCTGGAATAGATTGGAATAGATTTCAATAGATTCACCCCCTCCCTCTCTTTCCCGAGACAATCACTTGGTCCTCCGTAACCTCTGGAGGGGAGAAATATAGCTATGAAATAAAAACAAATACAAGAATGTGTCACTTGGAGCCTTCTGACGTCCTGAGGCAGAGAACTCCTCTTTTTTTTTGGTTTTTTTTTGCCAGAATTTGTACAAAATATCAAGCTCAAATTAAAAGGTTCCCCCCCCCCTTATTTTTTCTTGTTCCCTTAATTCCTGTCTAAACAGTTTTGCTCTGGGAGAAGAAATCTTTTCTATAGGAGGGAGAGAGGGGGAAGAAAAAAAAAACCTTCAAGAAGAGAAGGGTATTATTGTTTTAATCCTCTTACCCGCAGTCATTTTAAAACAGGGTGTTTTGGAGCCTGAAATGGCGTCTCGTCTCCCAATCCCATCCTAAATCCTCCTGGGCTGGGAGAGAATCTAAAGGCAAGGAGCTGGCATCTATTAGCAATCTCTCTAAAGGCTTTAAACTGCTCTTTCTGCTGGGAAGGCATGGCAAAGCTGAAAAGCAAACACAACCACCTCTCCAGTTTGCGAGCTCTGCCAGATAACCAGCCAGACCGCCGGCCGGGAAAGTACCTGCGAGAATCCCGCAGAGGGAAAGAAAGAAAGAGAAAAGCTGGTTTTGCTCTCTTACACCCCGAAAAAAAGGAAAACTATTTAGGGATAGAGTATAAAAACATATTATAAAAGCGGGAGGATGCGTGAAGTGATGGTTCTTGATCCTCCGAAGCCCCGCGGCCTCCCCTCCTTGCCCACTCCTGCCCTGCCCCGTCCCCCAGCGCTGGCAGAGCCGTCCGAGCGGAGCGGTCACGACAGGGCGGGATGCGGGTCCGTCACTATTCCTAATTTTATATCTCTGTATCGTGTGTGTCCCCCCCCCCCCACTTCCTCCTATTTAAAAAAGGGACTAAAGGGTGCACCAGGCTTGGCTGGGACAACGAGGGCAACCGGAGGGGGGGGGGGGGAGGCGCCGCTGTGGGTCTGTAATTAACACTGGAGATTATCCCCATCAGCCCCACGATGCAGCGGCCGTGGGGGAGAGAGGAACTTTAGGGGCCGCTCCGACGCTGTGCAGAGCAGGGGATGTATGGGGGGATATGGTTTCCCTCCTCTATGTCCTACAGACCCCATCATCCCCTCCAGCCGGGGTCTAGCCCTCCTCCTTCCACCGGCATGCCATCCGCTCCCAGGGATTTAATCAGGCGTTTACACCTCATCTTGGAGTAAATGACTGGTAAGAAGTGCTGGGGGTGGAGGGGTGGGGGTGTATCAGCAGCCCCGGTTTTGATTGACAGGGTAGAGGACCATTGAAAATCTTGCTGGGTAGCTCCCGGGTCGCTGTGAAGCTCCTTTTAAAAATCCTTCTTCAATGCTCCCTCCCGGTAGATGGCAGCTCCGCCGGGCGCGGAGGCAGCGCGCAGGCAGCGCGGGCGGATGGAGTAGGGCGGGACGGGGCGCAGCGCCGCGGTCCCACGGCGGGCGGAGAGGCTTCGCCACCGCCCCAGGTAAGAACCCCCCACAGCCCCGGGCAGCGCGAGTCCGGCGGGTTGGGGATGCGGGGGGGAAATAAGGGGAGTTTAGGGGTTGTTTACTAAGGGGAGGGGGGCCGCCGGGGGTGGGATTGGGGTGCCCGCCGGCGAAGTTTGGAGCGGCGGCGGGGCGGAACAAAGGCGGCACTGACTTTCCTGGGCCATGCTGATGACGGTCTCGGTGGTGGCGTGGTACTCGTCCTCCTCCAGGTACTCGTCGTGCTGCAGCGAGTCCCCCTGGAAGTCGTGGAGGTCGAGGAGCTGCTGGAGCGGGGGGGCCTTGGGCAGCAGCTGCTTCACCACCTCCCGGGTGATGTTGGGCGCTTCCTTCAGCCGCAGCTTGCTCAGGATCTGAGACTTGATGCTCTCCAGCCGCAGCTCTTTGCTGTGCCTCCGCCACAGGCACACCGGGCAAGAGGGCTCCGGAGCGCTCTCCGTTCCCGTAGTGCCCCCCCCTCCCGTTCCCACCGCCACCGCCGCCGCCGCCGCCGCCAAGAGGCAAAGCCGCACCGGGGCCATGCCGGGAAGCAAAACGTCCCCCCCACCACCGGGGGCCGGGGCCCCCCCGTACAGCTTCCACCGCGACGTTTTGAACG
>WYDI02033341.1:0-47531 GCA_009867235.2 Psittacus erithacus | reverse complement strand
GCTTTTGCAATGCCCCTGCAGAAGCTCTGACAGGATGCTGTAATTATGGTCCACTGATGTTTACAAATAGTACTCTCTAGGATTGACCCATCACTGCTTCAAGGCCCTGGGCAAAGACTACTGCATGGGTTCAGATACAAGGAGTAATAGGAACAGAATCTTCTCTGGGCTTAGCATCATAGATTTCCTCTCCTACCCACTGGAAGTCAGATGTCAAATGGTACTTCCTACCACTTGGCCACAAAACAAATCATGAAGTTCTGCAATACACATGAAGAGCCCTCCCAGGAAAACAAAACACTTTCCAAAAATTTAAGTGAGTATGAGGTATATAGCAATTTTTTATTTAAGTCACCATCAGTCTGACTCCTCCTAGCAACTTATTTCAGTATCTTGAACTCAATCATAATGAATCACAAAAGATGTAACACAGAAGGTATAATTTAGTACGTCTTCAATTTACTAAGTTGTCATAAAAGGATTTAAGGATCTAGACAAACAAAATTTGCCTGGCAAAAAAGGTTAAGAAATTACAATTTGCTCCTCTTCCTGGAAATACCAGGCTCTTTTACTACAAAATAAATCACTGAATCCAACGCAGTCATGGCTTCTTGAGCTCCGCCCTAGAAATCAAGCATTCTTCTCTCACATGCTACCTATAGTCTTCTTCCATTGATTCGCTGCAGCTGATTTCACCTCGCCTTCTGCAACGGTTCATGACACAGTTAGACTACAAAATGAGAAAGTCATCTCTTTCAGACACTCAGCATAATCATGCTTATAACACTGCTATAAAGGGCTCAATGCCCTTCAAGAGCAAGGAAAGGAGAACAGGAGTCAAGTCCTCACAATACAAGAAACTTATGTATTAATCTAACAAATTTTCAAGCATTTGGGTGAATTCGAGAGGGTGACTGTCATGCTGTAAACATCAATATGAAGTATAATTAAAGCATCCTACTGAACTTCCCTTGTTCTGAAAGAAATTGAACTAGTTCTTCCAGGGCAAAAATACCACTGTGCAAGCTTGTTTCACTATTACAGTCTCTAAGCCATTTTGATAACTAACCTGCAACATTTTATTTGTCATTGCAGGTTAAATTTATCCTGCATTTAATACTTTCTACTATAGTATCCTAGAAGGCTTCTGCATTTTAAATTGTAATCCATTCTTTTAATCTTTTTCTGCAAGCCGATTGACTTTTGGGAATAGATTCTATCAGCTTTGCCAGGATTAACATAAAATTTGGCCACAGTACTAGGAAGGAATCTCTCTTCAGTGAGCAAATCACCATGCCAACAAACAGTAGGTAAGCCAGGAGCAAACTTCCTCAGCTTGCTGTTATTGTAACTCCAATCAAAGCTGTTTCAACTAGAATTGCAATTAGTAGAAAAATGATTGGTTTTTTATGTTTTGAAGTCTCACTCCTATGAACCATGGCGGTTAAATACTAACAAAGCCTTTCATACCTTTCTCATGGGTTTTGCGTTAAACAGCAAGACAGTTTTGTTTTCAACAGCAAAGGGACAGCTCAAGAGCTGCTTAATTAACAGTTAACAGTGATGTTGAGAGACAAGAGAAATTCAGCTCTTGCATGTGTTCGAAAGCCTCAAACTGTCCAAGCAGTTGTGGCTATACTAGCCTTCCACGTGAACTGCAAATACATTTCACTTTCAGCGATATAATCAAACTCTCCGGGCACAAATTACCAGGCATACAGAATGTATACCCATGCCAGCATCTGCCCATCTTCTCCTGTGAATAGCTGAAAAAAGCCAGGAGTAACTGCCACTTTGGCCAACCCTCGCTGATTCAAATTATTCCATACGGATCCTATTTTCTTAACAGCTACCCCATGAATCATGAGAAATAATGAGGAGAAAAGTATGTTCTCCAATGTATCTGCCAATTTTTTTTTTCTGAGCAAGATTCAGTATATTTCATCTTTCATGCTGTACTATTTCACAGTGCACACAACTTCATTTTGAATTACCTCAATGAATAAAACTAACACAAAAGTTAATCTTGTGATAATGAAATCTTAACACTTGAGCACAAGGAATCAATCTTCCAGGAGTCACAAAAGCACTCATTATCATTATTAATGTTTAACACCAATGTTCACAGTGGCTGTCTGACACACTTTCAGCATAGTGGGAATTTGCTCAGGTTCACTACAAACACAACGTGCATCAATAGAACTGAAAATCACAATGCAAGGATTAATGGGGCTTTGAGCAGCCTGGTCTACTGGAAGGTGTACCTGCCCATGGCAGGGGGGTTAGAACGAGATGAGCTTTAAAGCCCCCTCCAATCTAAACCATTCTATGATTGCATGATTTTGTTCTCCTAGTCATAAACCATCATACACTTCTTTACCTGTGAACATTTAACGACTTTTATCTAGTTTTGTGGCTTAAAAGATTTAAAACAACAAAGGCGGAAACTTAAAGTTATCATGTTAACAGAGCACTCTTGCCAAGACATCACATTCAAAGTTATGACTCCAGCCCTGGATGATAAAGGGTGCCAGAAGAGATAAACATATCCAACATCTCCCCATTAAACTTCACTTTTAAATCAATTACGACTCTTTTTACAAGACTCCATTCCCTTGCAGCTCCAGTATCTCAGAGAAATTAAACCAGTACACAGCCCACCCTCCAATTTTGTAGAGGCAGAAGAAACTCAAACACTTTCTGTGCAGTTGAAAGTGAAGTACTTATTAAGTATGAAGTATTATTAATGTTCTTTCATTGCAATAGCAAAGGCAAGAATGGACGATTTTTTTACTGCTGCTTTGAAAACAGGTTTTCAATCACATGAGCAGCCCAATTCTGCTTTCAGAAGCACAGTGGAAATACTCATATGAATGAACCAAATAATTCTGCTAGAACCAAAATACCAGATGCCAAGAGACTGCACATGTACCGTAACATTTGCAAGACAAAGGGCTAAGACACTACTACTTTTAACACTACCTACATGCCCTTGGACAGGTTTATAACAAAGCCAGTGTAAAGTGTCCTTTCTAACAATAGATATTCAAGCCAGCACAAGTTTCTGCAGAACAAACACACTGAGAGCCTATTTTTGGTGTAAGTTGTGCCTTAGGGCCCCATGCCTGTAGGGGAACTTATCAGGAACATGATGAGAAAAAAATTACAAATACGTATTTGCAATGAAAACATCAGCTGGATCTTTTTTCTATACAAAGTTTTAATTTGATCCTAAGAGGTTATCAGATTTGTAGCTCAGTGTATGAGTATGTTAATTTAATAAGTATCCAATCTACAGACTGAGAAGATAAAGCACAGAAACATTTCAACAAGATATGAAAGAACAAATACGTTTGGAAAATTGTGTGTACTTTGCAAGCTCTTATTTTCCCTTGCTGAAAAACACAAGAGCAAATGCATTATTTTACTAACATTGTTTTCTTTCCCTATAATCCTGGGTCCATAAACTCAACATCTCAAAATAGAATTCTACAGTCAAACAGCATATATGAAGTACAGGTGAGTTTTAAACCTTTTAATCCCATTTTTCACCATAATCTGTAATTTTTAAGGACCTATGTTCCCTCTTTTTTACAGAACTTTTTGTGGCACCTTACTTACATTAGCACTGAAGTAAAAAGTAAGTCACCAGATATTTTAATCTAAGTGAATATTGATTTTTGAGGACAAGTGGTAGAGGATAAGATCTCCTATTCTTCATGTACAGAAAATATTATTTCTACAAAAGTTAATAACTACATGATTTTAATAGGAACTGTATATCTTTTTAATAACAGAATTAATATATTAGCAGCATTATTTTTTATTTCAAGCATTATGATACTCGGTGAGTTTATTTTCTGCCTTAAATTTCAGAGATTTTTCCCTTTACAACAGCTGCTTTACATAACACAGCCTTCTAATCCTAGTAAATACTTAAAGGTGAGTTCTTCCTCTAGTCAGAAAAGTGCTGTCTGGATATCACAACTTGATCATATACCCATGCTGACAGTCCCCCTTCCCTGTGATATTAACCATTAGGGTTATGACACAGAACTGTACTCCTCTTCAGTGACAGTCATCCTCTGTAAATCACATCTTTCCATGACTGGTAAGGAACATAATGGATAACTCACAGCTCTGTTGATTCTTGTTTGAGGAGGTTAGAAAAGAATTATAACTCAGTTGAAAGCATAATCAGTCTAAATTTGAGGGCTAACAGGGACAAATGTGGTTTAGGGTTTTAAACATGCAATGAGCATACAAGGATGGAAGCAGGTAACCTGTAAAATCACTTTTGCTGTCGTATTTCCATGCTTTTAAGAAGCAGATAGTTTGATGCTGTGACAATATTTTTGTTTCTAAAAATCTTCTAATATGATGATTGTAGACTGTAGTATTGCTATTAAAGAATCTAGAGCAACAACTGCAGAGTCAGCCAACATCTATTTCAGGAACTTAAACTCCTCACAACTCAAAACAAAAACTGAAGTACATACTTCCTAAACCTAAATGGGGCCTATGGCACATGCAGAGCTGCAAAGCTGCTTTCAATTGGAGAAGATGCCCTTTAGGAAAAAAGGAAAAAAATTTTTAAGAGGAAAAAATCAATTAGCTCAGCAAGAGAAATAATAGTTTAAGCATTCAAATTAGTGATACAAGAAAATAAAAATCTTATAAAACTCTCTACCACCTCAGCTCACTGAAGAAAAGTGACAGTGGTGGTAGTCTCTGAATGGTAAACAACAGAAAGCTAAAAACAAGCTTCATGACAATTCTTCAGAAAGTCTTGGGAGTTACTATGTACTACAGGACTGTAGAGAAGGCAAATTTGTATAACTCATCTGCATTAATAATGCAATTATTAAATTAGCACACAGTTTACTTCTACAATCCTTTCTCAGCAATAAACTTAGTTCCATACAAGCAGTGAAACTGCAGGATCAAAGACAAAGGAGGAAATTACACAGACACATATCCTTTCTAACCTATAAATGATGTTGACAAATCAAGGAAACCCTCATGTCTGTGTATCAACGTTGCCACTTACCTCTTAATCATCACCTACAGAAAATAAACATCACTACCAACAGGAAGAAAACTATGTTTGCTTCCAACAGTCTGTCCAGCAACCATCTATAATTACAGCTTACCATAATTCCTCACTCATGTTTTCATAAAATGCTCATAAATTTGTCTTAACAGTAATTTTGTAGAGTTCACTTCTGAAATCTTCTACTGCTGCACCTACAAATAAGTTCACCTCCCATTGTGTGCCAATAAAATCCATTTTACTGCTTTTTAGCTAATACAGACATAGACAAATCTAACATTCAAAAACTCACTGTGTGGCTTTGACAATGTCCCAGGTGCTGTAGTCATCTATGTGGCTTTTCCGTCCAAGAGATTCACTATATCCATGGTTGTAATGGCTTTGAGGCTTTATTTCCTAAAAAAGACAAAATTTGCTATTAGAATACCAAAATCAGAATTATTGAAGTTCCTGAAACAAAAATAATAATAATACTAATGCTGTAAGCAAACTAAACCCAGTACCCAGTTCAGTGAACTATAAAGCTACTCAGACTTGTGAGTGGTAAGCTGACTGGCCACATATCTACATCTTGCAAAGCAGGCCACCGCATTCACTAGTACAGATTTCCAACCCCTCCCAGGAAACATGACTTGTAATAGCAGAGTTCCATTAAAGTCTACACTGGAGTATTTTTATAAAAGGCTAACAAAAAGTAACTAATTTTTTTTTGTTTAGTTTTAGATTTTGGGGCTTATAAATGCAATGTAGCATAGCTAAAAAAAAGCTATTGGCCATAAACTCATGAAGTCTTACTCTATCACAGATAAATGTTATCTTTCAAATAGCATAGTCATGCACCTTCTAGAAAGCAAATAACTGGGAATGATTAATACCAGTGACTAGAACCTACTGATACTTTAGTGATTCTCCAACTCCAGTCCCAGCCCTACAGCTGATATTTTTATGTTTAACCTATGGGTCTCCGAAATCAATGACACGACCATGACATATTCTTCGCCAGATACAGCTCCCTTCAAACTTAATTCTTTAGAAGAAAAGCAACACTTCAACCCTCAATGTTTCCCTTGGTGGAATATATATTAAAACACTGTACTGACAAATCACTAGGGCAGCAAGACGCCATTTTTCTTTACAAACTGCGTGCATGTGAAAGTCAGCTAAGCAAGCTAGAATAAAACAATGGATTTTAGACAGCTGCTACACACTTTTCCATTTGTTACAAGTACTGTAGCCGACTGCCTCTGTATCAACTGTGCAGTTCAGCACAGCCACGTACAAAAGTGTGAGAAGTATTCCAACCCCCTTGCCATAGACACAGACACCTTCCATCAGACCATGTTGCTCAAAGCCCCATCCAACTTGGCCTTGAACACCATCAGGGACGGGGCAGCCACAGTTTCTCTGGGCAACCTGTTCAATGCCTCACTGCCCTCCCAGTAATGAACTTCTGGAATAAGCTATCAAGAAGGTAGTTAAGTTGCAAATCCCAAAGCTCTCAGTAATATTTTCAAAATAGAGTAACTTTAGCTGAGCATGTTTGTACTTGTTACATATAATGTACCTACTTCAGTCAAGGAAATAAAAAAAATCAAATTAAATCTAATGTATTACATATATTTTGTAGCATTAAATTGTACTAAATTCATGTAAGTCACTTATATAGTTTGAACACTTATGACATTTTACACATTAAAAAAAAAAGTCAAGAAGTTCAAGTGTTTAGAGCTTTTAACCCAAGTACTTAACATCACTGAGAACTAGCGCAGCAAATGCCTTCATTTTCAAAACAGGTCTATTCTTATGCACAGATTTTTCTTTAAAAAAAATATATATATATTTTTTCAATTTCACATAGCACCTAAATGATCAGGAAAATGCATCTTTTGAGCACAATGCTATTTTGTGGCATACACTTTTTCTAAGCCTGTCAAACTAACTAGATTAACCAGTTAAGCACTGCCAGCCTAGCTGGAAGGCTGCTCTGTTGCCATCTTTTCAGGAGAACCTAAAAGTGTAACAGGGCATCTGCTGTCATCCAAATTGCACGTTACAAAGAATTCTCTTACTACTCAGAAACATAGCTTCAACTTTGTGTTTGAGGAAGGCAATAACCAAATTAACCAAACCTTTATTTTTCCCCAGCTACTAGATTAGACAGTGTTATCTGAAGAAAAGATGTTGGAAAAGATACCAAAGGACATTACAATTTGAAAAAAGGTAAAATAAAAGAGAAGACTAAATCCATTATTTTGTCCCACATGATTCTCTCTTCTCTGATATTAGAGGGAAAAAAAAAAAGGAAAGCAGGATTTATACCATCTCTGTTCACCTATTATTACACCACACAATTGCAGCAGGATTTTACGTATCAAATTGCAGTGGTCAGACTGCAAAAAGCTAAAGGAAATTCATTGTCCTGCAGCACCTGAGAGCAGTCCAATGGTTCTATGTATTTCTTTGCTTTCCATAACTGCTGGAAGAGGAAAGGTCTTTTTTCTTATTACCTAACAATTATTAAAAGCAAACTGAGAAAACTGGGTTATTTTTCCAGCAGATGATAATTTACCAGGGAACACTTATTTCTCTTAAGCTGCATTTTCCTGAGCACTTCAAGCACACAAGCCAGGCTTCTGTTCCCTTGAGCCCGCAGTAGGCAGTCAAGAGAGCTGTCCACTTACAAGTATTATAAATTCATTTCAGCATAAAGTGATCAAGAAACCACAGCCTTCTGATACTAATGCTTTCGCAAAAAGGTTTATGGGAATACAGCAAAATCTTAAGTATTAACTATTAACCATGTAAATTCAAAAAAGAGATGACATTCCTTATCCCCGCCTACAGATTAACTTTTACTAAGGACTGGAGGTAATGACAGCACCCTTAACTTTCAAAATGATGCGATTTTTAATCTCCTTTTGTACTGATAGCCCCTCTGAACTACTCTTTTTATGCTGAAACTTTCAGATTACAATAATGCAAAATAGATTAAGTGATTCCAGAGTTAAACTTGAGATGATGACAAATATGACTGACACAAAATGAGTAAGCAAGAAACAGTTGTCTCCCTCTTTTCCCCTAGAACATACATTAGCATGAGTCTCTATTTCATATAAAGACTCATGACAGATCTAAACTTGAAGTGAACCCTATGTCTCCTGATTTACTAAGAGAGTTGAGCTTGTATTTTACATGTAATAACGGTTGAAACCATCCCTAAAATCCTGAAAGGTATACAAACATCACAGCCTCCAACATCACACAAGAGTCTTCTAAACAGTGTGAACTGTAGAAAAAGGATGACCTTAAATTTGCCTGAAAAGTTGATGCAAATATGACTCATTTTGGAAGTAAATAATTTAAGACATATTCCAGGAAAGCATATCAAATCTGAATCCTCACTCAATACACTCAGTTCTCTGCAGTCTGGATGCAGATTCCCAAGCTTAAAGTGTCAAAATTTATCACTTAGTATTATCTATGCAACTTGACAGTAGCATGCTGGCTACTATCAGTGCTGTTCTATAGGATGCAACTCCTACCCAGCATTTTAAGTACCTAGTTTATGACCATGATCTGCAGAGTGACTTTTGAGCTCCTAAGTCAACAAGGAACTAAGGTAAAAGAGAGCCTGGATTTTGTGAATCACAGTAACACTTGGTCCAATTCACCTATCAGTGACTGGGTGAATCCAGTAACTGCAAACAGCATTGTTACACACTATGCTTAGCTGGCAAGGCAAAATACAAGAAGCAAGGCAGCAGCTAGCAACAGGAAAGTGCCTCTTCATTCCTAAAGGATTTTTTTCAGGCTCTGAAAATCCTGTGCAGGGCTAGGGCACAGTACTATAAATACAGAAAGGTAATTTCTCCTATTTATTCTAGAAAGATTGATTTAGAAAGAAATAAAGACTAACAAGTTAGCTAGTAAGTATAGACACTAAAACTCCTCATAAACGTACAAATACTCACTTGTTATAAGATATGGCTTAAAATAAAAGCAATAGACATGGCTTAGAATAAAACCCTGCTAAAGCTGAAGAACAAGCAAACACTTAACCTCCCCACCCCTTTCTTTGGCAAGTTCTGTACTTTTCAATGTTTAGCAGGGCATTTTAAAGGACTGCTACTTAAAAAGCTGTGGATATCTCTCTATATGCCTTGCTGCCAAATATAATGGCTTCAACGCAGCCACAACCACCAAATGCTGTTGTAATATGTACAGGCACATCTTTAAGTCAGCAGCAGCTGCCTGAACAAAGCTGCCAGTGCCTAGGCACCATCACACATCCTGTTCAGCCTCAGCAGGACCAGCCTCAGGGGTGAGCTTGCCTAACGTTAGTCATTCTGCAGCAGCAGCTAAGCTAGAAATACACTGCAAGTACAACATTCAGGAAGCATCTATTCTGGGCGTTTAACAGAAGATTAAAACACACAAAATACAGATTACTTCCTCCAACCTGCTGGACAGAAAATAAAGCTCTGCTTGAAAATCTTACACTCATCTAGATTACTTGTCCACCTTTATTAAAGGAACAAGCATTAAAAAAGTGGAAAAATATCATTTCTATCACATTTATATCGTGCCTTTCAAAGAACTTTGAGTACTGTCAGTTTCACTGTCACCATTTGGGCTTTAAAGCTCTCACCTAAACCAGAAAAGAATTAATCTCTTCTAAATTCATACACCCTCATGCAAAGTTCAGGAAAATAGCTAAAATTCTTGAAACTAATTTTTTTTTTAACCATGACAGATTGATAACAAAGTATCAACATAATGTTTTCAGCTGAGAATATGTACCAAATTCACAAATGCCTTCAACAATATTACAAAGTGTTAAAATATTTACTTCCATTATGAAAATTTTTATTCCAGGAGGATTTAACTTTACAATGATGATCCACTGTTAAGAAACACTAACAGCTAATTCAGAGATTAAAAACTAACTGAAATCCAAACACATTTATTTGTTATTTTAATCACTACTGACAACAGCTCTTGCACAGCTGAAAGGAAACTAAATGGAAAGTAGGAGAGAAGAGGCCTTCACTGATTTACAATAAGCAGGTTGCAAACACTAAATCTACTTATTTTACTCTGTTTCAAGGAGCCATATCCAAGCATGACTTGAGCCAAATTATCAGTTTACCACTGCTAAAAAAGAAAGGTCATTTCTCTGCCCACTCTACCCCACTGCTCTTGGCTCTGTGCCCCTGCTGCCTTACTCAAGCTAGCTTTGGTACTCAGAGCCACTGTCATAGTGAGCTCACTCAATTCATTACAGGGGAAAAAATAAAACAAGACTAAGACAGCCAGTTAAATCTGTTTCTCCTGTGAAAAGACAGGCTCCAGAGCCACAGATAAAGGAAATGCAAGTAAAGAGAAGACAGCAGGAACATTCTGGCAGCTGCCAATTGTTAATTTGACTAAGTAATCATGGAACAACACACTCCAGCTTATAAATTTTCAAGGAAGTCAAGGTGACAGGATGAAGAAAATGATGTTACTTCTAGAAACTGGCAGAATTGGTTGGCTTAGAAGGCTGCAAAAAAGACAGATTTTACTTATTTATAAAAATCAAATTTAGCTTCCCAATTACTACCAAGGGTCACTCTTTCTAGATGAGCTTCTCTCTTCACTGACTATCCTTTGACAGTGCTCTATCGCTCATGTGCATCTGTGACTAGTCTGTCATTACTCATTAGCCACAAAATGTGCAGACTGCTTGCACAGATGTGTAAGTAATGCAGGGTAGGAAAAATCTCAGAAGAGTGAGAATAAGGCTAAAGAGAAAAACAGACACTTAGGAAAAACAGAAACAACACAGAAGAGGAGAAAAGGGAACCTGCTCTGGAAAATAGAACTGGGAAGCTGGGGAAGCAGAAGATAAAGCAAAGCATGAAAAGTAACCCCAAAGAAAAAAGGAAGAAGGGGGTGTGTGCAGTAAGCACAGCTCCCAAGAATGAACACTAAGAACACTGGCATTCCCAATCAATTCTCTTCACAACTACATACGCAACTAGTTATGCTCATTTGCCCTCAGTACTCAAATCTCTTAATCTTTTCCAATAAAAACCCAAATTAAATAAGGTTAAGGAGAATTCTGAGAGCAGTACTTGTAATTAAGAAAAAACAAGCACCTACACTTGAAAGAATATGTCCAAGTCTGAATTATTCTGAGTGAAAAATTTCATAATTTGCAATTCTGTATAGCAGGAGGATATGAACAGGTCAATATGCCTGCTTGGACATAAGGAAGGGAGGAAAATACTGCTACTTACAGCTGCCACACATGGCTCTGGTAGGCATTAACAGATGGCTAGAACTGCTTTTCCTTCAACATTATGCAATATTGCTGCAAGGAAGCGCTATCACGATCAGACACTCCAATTCTGAGTAGTGACCAAGAAAATTGACACATAAAGAGAAAATACCAGCACATTCTAAAATAAAAATTGGAAATAAAAGCATAACCTTCCAAAAAATACTGCATGCTATTGCTTTGGTTTCTTAATGAAACAGAAGAAACCATAGTTTGGGGGTGGGTTGTGGGGGGGGGATGTTTATGACTACTATATCCATATCCATCTGCAGTTGAAAGAATACTTGTAAAACTGGAAAGAACTGCAACTATTTCAGGTTAGTTAAACAATAAAATAATACTCATATATGTTATACTTAACATGGACTACTGGAGGTTAATCTTAAAGAATTCCTTCCCCTGTATTTGTATGTTCAATTACTCTGTTCTGTTCTTCTTTTGTTAGACTATAGTGCTTTTCTGTAAGCTTTTTCAGTTTGCTCCTACTTTTAAGGCAGTGCAAGAAGCTCTACAAATGCATTTATAGTAATTTGCATATTAGAAACACCCACATTAGTTTATATACACAGAAATACTAGCCACTCACACACTAACATTAATAGAAAAATGCTCACAAAATAAGTGCAAGCAAATCAATTCATCACATTCCTATAAGAAACAGCACTGGTATTTATTTTAACATTTAAAATGGAAGTTCCTCTTCTAAAATTTATAACAACTTCCTGATACCTACCCCTTCACCTAATTCCGTAGCAAAGAAAGTAACAGAAATAGAGGCTGAAGTGATCATGTCTTAATTTTAGAGAGAATCACATTTAATTCTTTACAGGTGTAAGAAGAGTAGTTTTTTCTTTTCTAGAAAGAGCATTAAATTTAGGGTGAAACCAGTAGCAGCTAATTTAACTAACTTGCCTGTCACCAAGTGGGAGTTTCTGATCTTTCTCATATTCACGTGAGGTCCTAGTCAGAAAAAAAGAATTCTGCAGGGCTGTACAGGTTCCCCAGTCTGAGAAGTCAAAGCCCCCAGTAGCTGTGAGCTGTTAGATTTTCTGAACTGTGATCACAGAATGGTTTGGGTTGGAAAGGGCCTTAAAGGTTGCACAGTACCAGCCACCCTGCCATGAGCAGGGACACTTCACACTAGACCAGGTTGCTCAAAGCCCTGTCCAACCTGGCCTTGAACACTGCCAGGGATGGGGCAGCCACAGCTTCAATGGGCAACCTGTTCCAGCGCCTCTCCATGCTCAAAGTAAAGGGCTTCTTCCTAATATCTGATCTAAATCTACCCTTTTTCAGCTTAAAGCCATTGCCCCTTGTCCTACCACTACATGCCTTTCTGAAAAGTAATTCTCCAGCTTTATTGTCAGGCACCTTTAGGTATCGAGAGGCTGCTCTGAGATCTCGCAGGAGTCTTCTCCAGCCTGAACAACCCAACTTTCTCAATCTGGAGAGGTGATCCAGCCCTCAAAGTATCTCCATAGCCTGCTCTGGACTCACTCCTACAGGTCCACATCTGTCTTATGTTGGGAGTCCCAGAGCTGAACGTAATATGATGATGTATATACACCTTCAGTTTACCTCATACCTGCAAGAAAGATTCCACCTAAATCAGATTACATTCTCCATGAAATAAACATGCAATACTAAATTTTTTTTTTTAATCTTAACTGGTCATACTATATACGCAAAAAAACTCCCAAAAAAAACAAAAAAAACCCCATGAAATCCCACAGTTCAGTGTTTGGCTTGCAAATACATACTATCAGACTCGCTTTATGTTGACCTTTACAATTTATGCTGAGATTCTCCCTGCTCCTATTATACCATTAAATTACACAGAATAAGTATGACATGACAAAAACCTCTTCCATTCAGTGTCAATTCTGTCACCACCTTCCATTACTTTTCACACTTGACAGCATCCTGTGAAGTCCGATTAGTTTCCCTCCTGTATTTTTGGCCTATTACACAGTTTCTTGACATGCTAGAAGAAAAGATGTGTTTATGAAAATCCCTGAAGAAGCTAACTGTAGAATACATACACAACAAAAAAATCTGCACCTAATACTCTGAGGTCTTTATTTGTAAGCAAGTCACAGTTTTAGTTGACAATGCTTTAAAAAGTAGCAAAATAGATTGAGAAAATCTTCATCTCAAACATAATGAAGTCCTTTTGCCAACACAGAGTTCCACCCACAAGCAACAATCAGCAATCACAGAGAGAATAATCCTGCAACACACTCCAGTGTAGAGCTCATTTTTTACATGAGTCAGAGATGCTCAACTCAAGCCCTTAATCCAGCCACTCTATGCAGAGGTCAGAGATCACATGATTTAAGGCACAGCTGGTAATGAGCAAGTTTTGCTTCTTCAAAGCAAACACAACCAATGGACTGCTTTCTAGTCATTTACTTACAGATGCTCCTAAACTGAACAGTGTTATATATCAGGAAGGAATAGCTTCACAAGTAGCCTTTCCAGAGGCTTTGTATTTGCACATACAGTGCCACCAGCAAGTGTTATTTAAAACAGCTGTGCTTGCTAGCATTTGTAAAGGTTAAAAAATTAAAATACTATTGTTTAACGTTTACTTTAAAGTTCTGGTTTAGTCAGCAACTTACAATAACATGTACATAAATCATTTTTTACTTTTCAAGCAGTGTTGCATTGTGTTCTTAGCCAAAACATAGGTATTTCAACAGAAATAAAACTGTACTTTTTTCCAAGTGATTTCAATAGACTGAGTACCAGAGTATATAAGCTCAGAGACCTCTCCACATAAAAAAAAAAAAATACCTGAGAGACCTAGCATTAGTATTCAGTCATCATGAGATCAACTTAAAATCAAATATGCATTACACTTTTAAGTGCTCAGTTTCAAAAATGCACCTAAGCACATATCTAGCTCAATCCTGATCCTCAGCTCTTTGAAGGAAAAAAGCCAAACTCTTCTTTTTAAAATTCCTAGAAAAGGATACTTAGAAAATTCTTTTATATTAAAAAAGTACACTGAAGGTTCTGCTTTATTCAGCAAGTATTTGCCAAAGCCACACTCAAAGGTAAATTATGTTGCTTCATGAGTTTATAGCTAACTTGTCTCTGAGGAACAGTGGAAAAAATTAAATCAAGAATCATAGCACTAGCAGGTGCATATGACAGAAAGAGCAGTCAGCCTTACCTAGCCAGGGGCCCTCTTTTCTCCTTGACAGATACAGATAAAAAAGAAAGCACAAATTGCACTGTCCTCGTAGAAAACTTCAATTCACCATTCCCACCACCACCTTGAATCAGCAAATGGAGTCAACTAAGCAAGCTCTCATTCCCACTTGTAATAAACGCAAGCTGGTTCACCTACCACAACTAGGAAGTACATGAAAGGCGCTTCTAGTCATGCTGATAGTCACTTCTGCAGCATATGTGACACAGCTTAGTAAATCTATGGTGTGACAGTTCACAATGATTCTATTCTATCCAACTCCTAAGCTTCCAATCAGTCACACCAGGTCATCCTGTACCTTCCTGCCAGTACTGTAGTGTACTTGATCCCACAGTGAGCAGGTTGAGTGAACTGGCACAAGATATACACAATCTTTAGGGTTTTTTCAGTTAGATGCATTTTCTACTGATTCACTTTCCTGAACTGGCTTATCCTGGGACCAGATAAATATCATTGGCAAATGTGTGCAGCTGGAAGTGTTTAAAGGCAAGTTTCATAATTAGCTTAAGTCAAGCTAAAACTGACCTGCCCTCAAGAGGAGTGGTCAGACTCACAGTCCTGGCTGCCCATCTTCCATTACCTCTTACCAGTTCTCACAACAGCACAGAAATGGTTTCAGTTAGGGTCTAACTCACAAAGCAAGTATCCCAATTCACCTACTGGCCACACAACTGCAAGAGATAATCCCAGGAAGGGTAAGGGGTTGTGTCTAGGTTTCACCATGGCTTTAGACCAGCTTAAACTCAATTGCAAAACCACACCCTTTAAAGCCAGCAATACAAGTGTTTTCAAAGCACACCCTGATGTCTTTCCTCTCTTGCTACTGCAGTCCCTCCTTGAGTCATCTTCACCTTTCCCTGGTCTTGAGCAGCTTTCCAAGCACTCAAGCAGCTTTCCAAGCTCTCAAGCAGCTTTCCAAGCTCTCAAGCATTCCCACTTACCCCCATTTTCAGCACCTTTCCCCTTACAAACACAATCAAGGAAACACATCTAAAGACCTAAGGGCATCTACAAGAGTAGGAAGAAATTATTAGATTTGAAAATTGCACAAGACAAATTGTAGCCTAACATTATGCCACGTACTAGGCATGACAGGCCTGAGGGTTCAATTCAGCCAGACTCCCTCTGACTTCAGAAAAAGCTTTTGACTTTGTTCTACTGTCTCATGTGTAAGAGATCCCTGTGTTTCTTTCAACTACAAGGATGCTATGAAAGCCAGTTCTTTATGTCGCACCATCTTCGAAAAACAGCAGAGGACAGTGTGCATGCTGAAATATCAATTACTGAGGCTGCTCCCATCTAAACACGTCAGTATCAATGGCAGTATCACCCAATCTTCAAGCAAACAGCAAACAAACATTTTCCTCTTTATTTCCATAAACTGGATTCTGTAAAGTTAAAATGTAACCCTCTTCCACATTTATAATGCCTCATTACTATCCTGAACAAACAGGTCGACACAGTGAGACAAATGCTGTTGAAAGACAGGTTTTAACCTGTGAAATCTGAGAGAAATAAAATATGTGTTTAACAAGCAAAGGCAAACTGAGTCAACACAAATTCAGGTCAAACCAGATATTTATCATTGATACTTTAAGAGGGCTACTTCACAAAGTTAAAAATCAACTGCAGTCCAAACCTAAGGAAAATATGTGAGTTAAAACTCTAAATACTTGAAATCTGTTTTAGGTGTTTTACTAGATGCCTGAGAAGCCACAATGTTACCATTGAGAAAAAGCCCAAAGTGGTGAAAAACTGTAGTTTACAAGAGAAGTAGGAACAACTGTAAAAACAATCTTGTAAAATGGCAAGAGAAGCATTGACAGTGAGCATGACAAAGTAGAAAACTATGGAAAACTGAAAAGCAAGCGAAAGGATACAAGACATCCGTAACCCTACCAGGCAAGGAGCATCCAAATAACAAATGAAATGGACAAAAGTTGTCAAGATTACAACATAAGAATGATAGAACTGTCAGTAAAAACACAAACCCAACCAACTTGAAAATGTTCAATAAGTGCAAAACAAAACCTGAAGAAAACACCAGAAAATTTAAATCCTATCCTACTGCCATGATAAAATGCTTCCTAATATAACAACAAATATTATTAAACTCCTTTAAAGTATAGGCTGGTCAGGCCAACCATATAGTTCAAAAGATGTTAACATTGTTTTTCATTCAGCCTGAAGAAACTCCCATGATTTGGATAAAAGACTATGGATTATAAATGGTTTCCGTTTCAACTTAGTCCTGCCTTTTCTAGGTTTGATACAGAACTAACAAAAAAGCAAAGACTAGTAATGCTAAGTACTATGGCTTCACAGAAAAATAAACTCAGCACTTCCAGATGATAAAGAATTAGTAATGGTCAAACACAGTTAATGTCAAAGGTGTTTGATTTAGTATTTGTCTGACATTTTGGTTAAGAAATTAGAATATACAGAAAGTTCATATGCTCTATCTTGTAAGTCTTAAAAACTAGAGGTGAACAAGTTTTATTTTTATGATTTGTTTTGTGACTACTATACATACTGTCCTGGTTAAGGGCTATGCTAGCAAAAAAAAAAAAACAAACACAAAAACCCTCTTTTGTTCTTTTCAGTAGCTCATATTTTTAAAACCCTAGGGTATTGCCAACATGAAAACACTAATGAGAGGACACTAAGCAT
The DNA here is from genome assembly GCA_009867235.2 of Psittacus erithacus. Lineage (NCBI taxonomy): Eukaryota > Metazoa > Chordata > Aves > Psittaciformes > Psittacidae > Psittacus > Psittacus erithacus. The sequence continues at coordinate 30,269 of WYDI02033341.1, read as the reverse complement.
CCTACAGAGCTTGTATTTAAACCCCCCCCCTCCTTACTTCATGATTGCCTGCATCCTAGGAGTAAATAACAGTTAGAGGTGAACAACTGTGGGGAGAAGGATATGTAATACTCTGTATCTCACACCATGTAGCTTATACTACTTGGGGAATGTTGGGAGAGGCCAGAATAAGGTTATTTTACATACTAACAGCAGCAAAGTGATATCTCAAATGAAGACCCATCCTGGAAACTATCCAGAAAGCACTGAGAAGACTTTGAGACAGGTAATCATCTAGGCACAAGCTTCCAATGCCATGCAGTTTCTAGCAGGATCAGTACAACAGTCTCTACATATGGGGAATGCTGAGCAAGAATGCACACAAGTTGCTTTACTACAGCAACTGGCCCTGGTATGACTACTAGAATAGTGCTTTGGTTTTGAGTACACTATAATAGCTACTGCACTCAGAGCAATGCCATGAAAACACTGAAAGAATGAAAGAACAGGACTTCACAAGAGACTCAAAAGGGTCACTATGGCTGCAGACCATAAAAGCAGTGTAGGGATCTGATAATCATCAGCATATTAAATAAATACAGACATGCTGTATTTGGATAGGTATCCCTCAAGATGTAACAAACAGAAATGAATTAAATTCAGACTAAAAACAGGTTTAGGTCTTAGACTAATTAAATTTGGAGGCAACTTTTCCAGCTATACAATAGTATTTGTTACTATTGAATTTTGTTTATTTTCCTGTTTGCTTTATAAGTAGTATCCTGCCTATAAAGAGAATTAGTTCATTAAATAATCCTGAATGCCTGCATTAAAAGGGTGGATTAGATCTGCAGTCCTCTCTGGCCTCAAACTATGAAACTAACTGTGACCCATTAAGCAAGACTAAAGCTTCAACAATAAGCACACCAATCTGCCTGACACTTCATGGTTCCATCCTCCTCTTTTAGTAATACCAGTAAACAATAACTGGTCTTTGAATAAACTCACAGATGTTAGGATCACTCCAGGGACTAAGCTTACTAAACTACAAAGTCCCATACCTTTACAGAACAATTAAGAACAAACTGCACCTTCATACAGCCCCACACAAAATCAACAGAATTCGACAGGGTATACAGCTGGACTGTAAAATCAGGCCTTTCACTGGCATTTTAAACAGAAGAAATTAGAGCCAAAGCTATCTACAACAAGTTTACCTATGTTCTTCACACCACCGCCAAAGATTACAAGGAGATACTGTGCTTCTAACTTCCTAGGTAGTTACAAATTGAACCACAGGGAGAGAAACAAAGATCAAAATGAAGCATTTCAGCTGGGATTAACTGATAACTTCCATCCCTCTCAAACATACCTCATAAGCCTAAGGACAATGGCAGACGCACTACACAGCAGTAACAAAACAGATCTTCCTCACCAGTAAGAGTTCTTACCATTTTGGAGGAGACACAGCCCTGAATAGCTGAAACACCTTTGGCAGTTCAGGACATATTAGGCCACACACACCAAGAATATGTTCCAAACAAAAAGCAGCAATATAAACAAAATCAGTTTTTTAAAGATTTCCAGACCCCCTCCTTAGATTTCAAAATAAACCATCCAAGCCTATCACTTTCCACATAATAGTCAGGCAGTTGTTCTTGTTTAGAAGATCCAAAGAATTTAAAGTCAGAAAGCCTACCAAGATCATTCACACAGAGAATAACAAGCGCAAACAGTATTGAGCAGCATTCCCATGCTAGGGCTACACTGTAAAAATGGAAGCAGTGCTTGCCACTGTAACTGTCAACAGAAACCTGAACACTGGGAGAAGAAAACAAACTAGCAGGCACTACCCAGCACTGTGTTACTGTGTCATCCGAGGCACAGTACGGAGGCTCTGCCCCTCTTGGAGCCACCATATCCCACTGCAGGGCAGCCAACGCCATGTACGTCCTGAGATACACGCCCACAGGTCTCCCTTTCTTTGATCATCCACGCACTCCACAATCCTGCTGAAGAATTCAAGTATATGTAAGAGGGGGCATATCACCCACAGAATCAGTCACCCCAAACGTCTAGACTCACTTGTATTCACAGATTTGAAACACAACACTTAACGCATGTGCAGAAGTCAAAAGCTCCCATTTGGGCTGTAGAAAGACATCCAAACTCGAGCTGAAAACATTACGAGCTGGTTAAATCCAGTCTTGTTCTCCTTTCTTCCTTACAATGACTACTCACTCTCACTGCTTACCATTCGTACTTTTCAATTTGATGCCATTCAGCTTCACTCTCCAGCCACTGGATCTTGTTAAGTATAAACTGAATAAAGCACTGCATCTCAGTAAGAAAGTAGTCACATGGGGGGAAAAACAAAAAAAAAAAAAAGATGCTTCTCACTATTTCTGCTAATATGAACAGAGGCTTTTTAAGCATTAAGGCATTATGAAAATGTTTCTTAACTCTTTTCCACACTCTTCCTTGTTTAACAATGACTTTTAAAGACAAAACTTCATCATTAGTATTACCACATGCTCAGCCAACATGCTTTTTTTCTCCCATTAGTAAACCACCCATAGAAAAAAAAAAAAGAAAAAAAAAAAAAAGATAAATCAAGGAATACATTACATATTTTCTTAATCAAAGCATTATACTGGGAGCTTCCGCTGAACTGCTTGTTCATATTTATATCCTACCAGTCAATAAGGTTGGGGATACAATCCCATGCTTACATTTCTTACCTTCAATGCATTACTTTGAATATGGCTGCACTAAGGTACACTTTGTTTTACTAGAACAACTTCAGATGAATTCTAGATGGTTTTGTACAGTTGTGCTGTCCTCCCTGCTTAGCACCTACCCATTGTGTTCATTTGCAAGGTATATTAATGGCAATTTTCTTATTACTTCCAATTAATTTATGAAAAAATCTTGAGTCTGGTAGACTAACTCCTCAAAGACTTTCAGGAACAATTCCCTTTAGCAACTATTTCCAAGATTAGTTAGCCAGCATTTTTCCACCCATTTATCATACACTATAAGATCATTCTGTATTACATGAGCAATTTATGTTACTGTCCTTCCCCACTAAAAATATTTATATGCTTTGCTGTTCCACTAGTCACCTTGCAACACTACTAATAGAAAACACTGGGATCTACACTGACATACTAAACTGAGCTTGTGGTCAGAATGAGAGAATAAATATCCTTTGAAGCAAGAGACTATTATATAATTTCAGCTTTCTTTCACATGGGATGGAGAGAGGCCCACGAACTTAATCAGGAAGATACTACACAAAATCCACCAAAAGCAGCCGCATCATCAGTTTCCTAAAGCACTTGTATTTTCAGCAGTGTTTCTACCTCTTCTCATCAGAATTACTTGAATTACCACTTTCAGATGAACCTTTCACAAATAAACATTGAGATCTTACAAGGATCTTACAGCACTCCAGTATTTTTTTCCCACTGTTCCTAAGAATATCTTTCCTACAATGCTAATACTGTGTTCATAATATCTCATGGGAAAATGCAAGCCATAGAGGCCATATGAAAGCAAAAATTTCCTTTCCAAAAAAGCCCGTCAAAAAACTTGGAATGTAATCCAAATTAGTCAAAACAAAAAGACAGTAAGAAGTGAAAGTCTCATTTAAAAATAAAAAAATACACACACAGAAAAAATATCTGAAAAAGCTGCATGACAGGTAACAAGAGAAGGAAATGTAAGAAATCATGAGATTTTGACAGTCCTATAAAAAGCATCATTTTTATATGTATACTAATGTAAGCACTGATTATATGCTCCAACGTCACTACTTACATAAGAACATGGTGCTATTTTCTTTAAAAGTGGAAATCACTGAGTATTAAGGCCCCTGACCTTCAAAAATGACTGAGCACAGATGCACTACATTGTTCAGTGGGCAGATCCTGTGACAATACTGCTACAGTAACAAATCCTCAAGCTTTTAACAGGCACTCCAGAAATGCTCTTTTAACAGCCGGTCTCACCACCAACATTAAAAACATCCTTCTCTTTTAAAGCTTATCTGCACAAAGGGATTTTTTAAGGACTAAGGGACACCCACTCAAATCCGTGTAAGTACTACCCTGTGAATAAGATATAGTCAGATAACACTCAGCACTTCCAGCAAAATCAAGTAAAACCCCTTCAAGACTAGACAGACAAGTGATATTTATTGTATATTAAAAGATTCACACTGGTATTACAGAGCACAGTATGTATTAACTTCCTTCTGTATCTTTTGTACACACACTCAGCCTTATACACCAAAGCAACATTACAAAATTCTACCAGACTGCTCAACTAGTGAAAAACCCCAATTTAAACTGAAACATGTTTGTTCTCTACATAGTAATCACTCAAAGTTAATTTAACAAATACTGTCTTCGATCTTGGGAACACAATTGTTTTCTAACAGCCTGTAGATGGTTCTTATTCTATTTTATAGTTTCAGACTGCCCATCTAAAGTTTCCACAAGTTAACAACATTTTCTTTCAAAGAGCATCAACATCCAACAATCTGGATCATTACTGAAAACTTCTGGAACTTCTGAAAAACATCAGACACTGCAAATGAGGGTACTTCTCCAGTTAGTCTGAAGGAACATGTAGCAACAGCCTTTGCACATCGCTTTAAAAAAATAAAATAGCAAAATATATATATCAAGACACTTATTTGCATTGCTTTGCTAGTTAACCTTCTGAACAGGCACGTCTATTTTAAAGTCATAAGCAAGCACAGTTTGGAGAGGTAGAGAGGAGTGGGTAGCATACACAATTGCATAGAGGCCTATAAAGCCTCTTCAGTCATCAAGAAAACTAAAAGTGTCTTTGAGATGTTGTTTAAGGAACAAGAGTACCATCTGCTTCGCAAAAACTGGAGCCTGGCATACGCACTAATCTTTCTTGTAGGCTGAAAAAATCAATTTTTACAATCCTTAATGTATCAGGTGGAAAGCCCACACGTAAGAGATTTTCTAAGCTGTTTAAATACATTTCAAAACAATCGCACCGGTCCTGAAGAATGCTCACGCTGTTGACAGAGGTAGGTGGCACAAAAGAAGGGTAAAAACGTGTCACGAAGCGACCTCCACACATCACCTCATAAGCATTCCTCCCACTGCCTGTCCAACACGTTGGAAATGACAAGCCCTTTCCTTTCAAAACAAACCCCACGCCACCCGGGGAGCGCTGGGCTGGATGGGACCAGGCCAGACCAGCAGGCCGCTGCCAGCAAAACGCAACAAGAAACATTTATTCCCCCTCCTCCGAACCGCGTCCCCCGGGATAACGGGCCGCAGCACCCCCCGGGTCGGCGGGGCCGGCCGCCGAGCCTGGCCGGGCACCGAGCGCTGCTGGTCGGGGACGCCAGTGCTGAGGCGCAACCCGGGGCGGCTCTGCCCGCGGGGTAGCCGCGGGCCAGGAGATAACCAGGCCCCCACCACCCGCCTCAGCCCCCGGCACAGTCCCGGGCGAGACCACCACCGCCGGAGAGGGCCCCACAGGAGGGCCTGCAGCCCTGTTCCCCTCCACCAGCAAGCGCATCCTCCTCCCCCCTAGCTGCCTCCCTGCCGCGGCGCTGCCCGGCCCTACCCTGCCCTGCCCTGCCCTGCCCTGCCCTGCCCTCCCCGGCCGCCGCCGCCGCGCACACCCAGGCCGGCAAGCGGGAGGAGGCGGCGGTGCACCTCCCGCCTTCCACGCACCCCGCCCGCTCGCCTCTCACCGCCACCCTTTCCGCGGCTGGGCACCGTCCCGGCCTCGCCCCGAGCCCGCCCACTGCCGCCACCCGACGGGGTGCCCTCACCTCCGGGTGCAGGATGGGGACGCACCCCCCTTCTTTCTCGTACTCCTCTAGCGGAGCCGCCATCTTGGTGCGAGCGCGGCGCCCGCTGCATGCCGGGTAATCGGCGCGCGCCCGCTGCGCTTGCTTTCCCCCCCCCTTCCTGCTCCGGCGGGAGGAGAGCGCGTGGCCGTAGGGCGGCTCGTGCCCCGCTGAGGGGGCGCGCGGCAGGGGGAGATGCGAGTCCGGCTCCGCCGCCACGGGCTGCCGGTCATCACCGCCGCCGACCGCGGCTCCGGCAGGAGCGGTGCCGGAGAGCCTCCGTGGGAACACCGCCCCTACCGGAGCCGCGGGCGGCGGCGGCGATAACGGGCCTCGGAGCCTTGCGGTGGGATCCGCGACGGATCTCAAAGCGTACGGCCGCGGCTGGCGGATCGCTGGAGGGGGACCTTCGCTGCCGGTCTGCCCGTCTGCTTTCCCCCAGACCGGCCTTACTCAGCCCCGGCCCCTTGGGGCCGGAGCAGCAGCCTCTCTGGCGGCTCTGAGGCAGGCAGCCGCCGACCGAAGAGAAAGCAAATGTTTTGGTAAATGCTTTGTTGTCTGGAGAAGCCTGTCACTTTTTGGAGATACCAGTATCTCTTGAAATTAATACTTACTAATTTAGGTTTTGTGAGGTGCTTCAGTTTAATTAAGTTCATTATAATTTGGAATGAGAGTGAAAAAAGGAGTTCCCCTGCACGTTTAATGCTGATTTGGTTCCAGACTAAGTTGATTCCTGTCCAGTTTTCTTGTGGAGTTATCTTGATGCCTGCTGGGTAGTAAAGAGAGCACAGGAAGGAATCAAGAGTTTATGAGGCTTTCTCTCTCAGCTTCAAGAATGTTTGACTCTCCCCCGCCTTCTCCCCAGTGTCTGGCAGGGGTTCCTCCCAACCGTTTGTACCCATCTGAAGGGGTGATTCCTTGCATCCTATCGCACACACCATCCAGATGGCCAAGCTATCTGCTGCGGGTTCAGGGGTCAAAGCACATCCTGCGGGAAAAATGGTTTGGTTCTGTTTAGTTTGTAATTTCTGTTCTTACAAGCTGTGTAATACCTATACAGCCAAGATTAGCGATCCTAAGGCTCTTAATTTCAAACTTTTTTATATAAATTACATTTTTGTTCAAAAAAAAAAAAATGGTTTTGCTATTGCAGAGTGTTACTGCTGGTTTGGCCACTGCTTTTTATTGTCGTGTCTATGGTGCTCTTGTTTGCCTTCATGAGAAAAGGAACTTTAGATAATACATTTTGTTGTATCATAATACATTAAGCTCATAAGCCTAAAACCCCACACTAATATTCTCTTTGTTACTTTTTCGTATCTCATACAAAATATAACAGAGAAGCACTAGTAAAAACTGACTATAGCGTTATTAAAATGTTAAGCCATAAACATCTTTTTGCTGTATAAATATATTTACATTTATCAAGAAGAAGAATTGCGTAGGATTTAGAAACTGGTGGTGTGAAACAGGTCTGAAAGTACAGACTTGAAACATGGTTCAAGGTAGTGAAGTGCTAAAAGAGTGGAACAAGACACAGAGTACACAGAAGAGGATCTTTTTTTGACTGTGTAGTATTAAATGTACCAGCATTTAGATGTAATTTGCAATCTGATTTGCCTGAAGAAGAGGGTTTCTAGTCTCCTGCAAACCCCAGAAATAGAAATTCCATCAATCGCAACAGTTTTTCACTCATATCTATGATAAAAGTAAGGATGAGAAAGTAGCCAATAATCTTTATAGTATTTTTACTATGCAAACTATTTTGCCTTGCGAGTCTGAAGAAGCTATGCTTCATCCCACAGCTCTGAACTGCGTTGTAAATGGTAGCTGTTTAGGTATTCATAGCTGGTTCTTCACAGGTCTACGCACTTTGAAACCAATTTTGTTCTCAGGGGCATCTGTCCAGAGAATTTTTGCAATTAAACTTGAGACTTTGTCTGCATGTATAGACCTCATCTGGACCACTGTGTTCAACTCTGAGGCCCCAACATAATACGATCATGGAGCTGTTGGAGAGAGTCCAGAGGAGGCCATGAAGATGCTCAGAGGGCTGGAGCATCTCTGCTACGAAGACAGGCTGAGAGAGCTGGGCTTGTTCAGCCTGGAAAAAAGGCTCCAGGGACATCTTAAAGCAGCTTCCAGTGCCTAAAGGGGGTCTAAAGAAAGCTGGAGAGGGGCTTTTCAAAGGACATGTAGTGACAGGAATAGGGGAAATGGCCTTAAGCTGAAAAAGCATAGATTTAGATTAGATATTAGGAAGAAGTTCTTTATCATGAGGGTGGTGAGGCACCGGCACAGGTTGCCCAGAGAAGTTGTGGCTGCCCCACCCCTGGCAGTGTTCAGGGCCAGGCTGAATTGGGCTTGGAGCAACTTGGTCTAATAAAAGTTGTTCCTGCCCACAGCAGCAAGGGGATTAGAACTGGATGACCTTTAAGGTTCCTTCCAACCCAAACCATTCTGTGATTCTGTGATTCACATGCAGCCAATCATATCCTTGTTTAGAACCAAGTGTCCCTTCTACCACCAGTAACAGCAGGACTGGAATACAGGAATGTATAATTACTCTGGCACTACAGACAGGTTTACATCAGTACAGAGTGAATGAACAGCTGATACAAACCTAACCTGCTTCAGTAACAAAGTTGACATCTCCTTTCAACAAATCTAGGAGGCTGTAAGGTTACATGTTTTCCTGGACTTTACCAAAAATTCACTATCTGACCTTCAACCATTATCTTACCCTTCTGTTTTCTTTGCTCACTTGCAAATTATATACTTTGTCACCTAATTCAGAGAGGTACTCTGAGAATTTAGTATTGCTGCAGAGCAATTTAAGGCTGTCAGGTTAAAGATGCCTTGTAAATGCCAGGAATTACTGTTGACCGATGGCAGAAAATGTTCTTCTGCGTGGTTGCACCCAATGGTCCATGGCTGGTATGTGAACTGTTTCCCATATTGACCGGAAGTTTTATCCAGCGCTACTTACTGGGCAGGTCTATAATATTGGCTAAACACTGCATGCACTAGAAAATTATTTTAGATTCCAGTCTGACAAAAGGAAGACACAGGTCACTGATACCACAAACACACAGATTTTCTTCCATTTGTTTTGCTTTACATTAATAGCTGTGAAAAAGGGGGACAAGTTCTGGGCACCTTTTAATTTTCAGGAAAGCCAAAACACAGCTGTGCTGGGGAGTCAACAGCAGAAAGTCTTATGATTCTCCATTCTGAAGCATGAATATTACCTTTGCAAACTACTAGGGAAAAAAAACCTTTGGAAGAGACAAGATGTATTTCTAGAACACACCCCCACATGTGCAGTTCAGTACTAGGGATGACTGTGCAGCTATTTTAGCTCCTGTCTCCACTAAACTGTGAAATGTAGCAGTGAAATTAAAAGCATTAACGTACATGTCTTAGTAGCAGTTTTGTATTATGTTGTTGCCATTTAAACTGATTAAAACTGTGAGTAAACAATATTTTCTATTGCAACTAGATATTGCAATTAAAGCTAAGTATTTGCTCTCCTGGCAAGGCAAAACTTAACATGAACATATCAGAATGTCTCAGTATAAAAATAGGTGCTCAGTCAAAAATACCCTACCTAACCCTAAAAGAATGAATATCTCTACAGAGCTGTGTTTGTCCTTCACTTTTCATACATACTTTTCATTAATCCTGTTCTAATTAATACACCATGAGATGGATTTGCCACCATACTGAGGCCTCTCTGAAGTTTTCCCTTGCATAGACACCCCAAAAAATATATCTAGGGGCCAAAATATCTGGGAACGCCACATTGTGTTCCTGTTCTCTGAGTATGTTTGCAGAAGAACTATGAATAATTATCTTCATTATTCACAATCTACACTGCATTTTCTAACCACATTACTGTCTGAGTCTAGTGTTTTCTGTATTGGAAATGACATCCATCCATCTAACCGTATACCAAAACAAACATATGAAACATGCCATTCTGCTTGGCTTTATCCAGATCCATGCTCTTCTTTCTGCATTCACTCCCAGATGGAGAGCGTCCGGTTCTCATACAGTTTGGACCAGTTTGGGCAACTAAAAGTCCATGATTTTGGGTTACTGAGCCAGGCAGATGGCCTCCCCTCCAGTCTGTTCCTGCTGCTGCTTTTTGGAAGCATTTCCATAACATGTTTCTGCAGGGCAAACTACAGTGGGAACAGTTACCATGTTCCTGAGTGTTTAAGTATGCACTTGGCTCGGAAACATACCCTTTACAGGCTGTGTCAGATTTTCTTCTCTGGGAATACCAGCATCTTTTCATTGTCCTGACATCTGCCTGGTTGAAGCTCACTCTCTAAGCTATGACAGCACAACTCATATACTGCACTTCCACCAATGTCTCCCATTTCTGGCTATTGGAAGGCAACAGTAACTTGCTTCAGTAAGCTCATTTTAATCCCATGCTGTAGGCCCTCAGCATCTTCAGAATTTCTTACTCACCAAAATCTTCTCTCATAACAGGAAACAACCGAAGGGAAAATTCAGGTGAAACTAGTGAGCTGCTTTCCATTACAGGGAGAGGTTTACAAGTGACTTTTTTCCATCCAGTATGAACAAAGCTGTGGAGAAACAACTGTGTTGGTATGCCCATTTTTCTTTTAGAAATGTGGTGTCTCTACTCTATATGGCTGTAGCTGAGATAGGATGGTGACACCATTCCTGGGTGTCCTTTCTTTGGCTGGGATAGGCTGTAATGCCCCAAAATGCAGTTTAACAACCTTGAGAAAAATATTTAAACTGGTGAAAATAGCTCTTTCCCTATGCTTGGCAGAGGGTGATACTGTCACCAGAAGTTGAGAGAATAAAACTCCATAATACCAGTGTAACATTAAGAAGCAGGTGCTTCTTTATTGCAGGGCTGGGTGCTAGGTGGAATTTCCCCAAATCAAGCACACCCCATGCTGATTTCATTGTTACATTTATACATGAAAACTACAAGTTACAATGATTGGTTTGTGATTTACATACCATTCTAATATCGGCAGTGTTATTCTCTTCTGTTACTATATTTGCACGAAGGAAGGGTCTTCACCTGGGCAACGGTCTTTTCGAATGTGGGCATGTTTGTCGTATTATAATGAAGGCAGTTTACTTCAGGACACCTTAAAAGTAAGTTTTGTTGTCAAGCTGGCTGGCTGGATTTCTACTTTGCCAGGTTGTCAAATAACTCTTCCTATATACAATAGACCCTGGGTGCTTTGGTTATGATCTAGAGAGTAAGGACTAAAGCTAACATGTTACAAAGAACAGGGACTTCAAGTAATGCAGCATCAGATTTCAACACCAACCCATACTAACATAAAGGCTAAATTCTTAAATCACAATATTCTTATAGAAATTGTTCACAAACACACACAAAATATAGAAAGGTTCAGTAAAACTTAAGAGAAACTGCAACAATACCTAAAGTCAAACCGGAACCACTTTTTAGAAGGACAACCCAAATAATTTCTCCTTGGTGAAAGCCACAGTGGAGGGAAAACAGGGATAGTTTACTGAGCGTCACTTTGCCCAAACAGCTCATGGAATTTGTCTATAAAAATATAATCTATCTGAAAATACTCTCAAAGCAAGTGCAGTAACAGAATACTAAATATGCAGCATTCGTACTAGAAATCAAAGACACTGTATTTGGTTGATACAGTGCCTCCTATAGCTGCAGTCACTGCTTCTGTGATAACATTTCAGGGCTCTGACAGTTGTGTGAATGTGAATACAACCTGAGTGACTAAACCTGGTTTTACTTGCAACGGTTTGCTTTGCCCTCCTGAGAGAGGGTGGCTGCCCTGGAAGGCAGACCTCAGTGCGGGACAGATCCTGAACCACTGCAAGCTCCAGCTCTCTCTTCCAAGGTAATGTGAATCTTCAGTGTGTTCTGGGCTGAAACCCATGGCGCTTCAGGAAAGGATTCACGAGAGGACCTGGTGTCCTTACTTCGTCAGAGGTGGCAGCATCTGTCAGCCAGGCTGGCTGGGGACAGCAGCAACTCAACTGTGTGACTGTGTAACGTGCCACAGCATGACAGTCAGCACTGTTAGAACAAGAGAGCAGCGGGTGATGTGATTTTCTCACTACTGAGCACTGTCAGGCTCCTCAGTGCAGCCAATGAAGAGGAATAGCTGCAGTGGCTATGTTGGGAAGTTTGTTTTCTCATCAGAAAGCCTGGCAGTGCTCTTATACCAGTTTTATAGCCATGAATTTTTGTTTTATAGCCATGAATTTACTTCTGAATTTCAGTCGTGGTCATCTTGATTTACACTGTTGTGAAGAGAGGAAAGTCAGACACAGCGTCTACTTATATCACCTTTACTGTTTCTCAAATACCACTGTATATCATGCCAGGCAGTTTTAGGTACCACACAGTATCAGCAATGCTCCTGGAACAGGGGGAAAAGTGTTGGAAAAATCCCAACTGAACTATTATCTGATGTCTGGGTCCTCCCTCAGTGGTAACCTAGAGCGTACACAGCACGGACAGGGGTACTAAGGGGGAATGCTGCCTTTTTCCCCACTCCTCCTGAATAAATCTGAACTGCAAACTCAAACATGCTTCGCAAATACTTAGCACAAGATGTTAAACATCACGCTGCATAATGAAATATTAATTATTATTAAAAAGAAAACTGGGGCTCAGACAATTGTATGTTTATATGGTGCGCTTGGGAATTGCTAAAGGCATCAAAACGTATAGGAGGCATATAGCCAGTATAATCAAGTTTAGGAGCTGCAGGAAATGAACCAGTGGCACTGTTTTTAGAACAAATGCAGAACTGAGCTGTCACATTAGAGCTGAGAGCCTTGTTTATGCAGCTCTGATCTGCTGTGCAAAGATCTGGGTTAGGGGAGGATGGAAATCTACAGATGCACTATTCCAAGTCTGCCTTTCTGAGCTTGCAGATAAAAATCAAAACCAATGCCTAATCAGAAACATCACAAAACATGGGAAATGTGATAATTCCAGGAATAGGTGGATGATTTAGTCCTTTTTTATGATTGTTTTCAGGAAAAAAGATGTCTCTATATGGTAAGACATTTCCAATGCCATGCCTGTGTTATTTCCCTTCATATACTGAGATAACAGACAAGATAGCACTTATGATTCCTACAGCTCGATGAGGCAGACTTCCCTTAAATTGCTGCACAGTTTAAGACTGTTTCAGCCCATGTTCTCAAAAGTGCCACCACTTGGGAGATTTCACAGTACTTTAACTGCTCATCTTGGCAGTAATGGGACATGGCCACATTCCGGAACTTGCAGGATCACAAGCTTGGTCACCTTGGGCTTCATTCAGGGTTGATGCTTTTAGCATTCCTGAAAAAAGGCTTACTCACACTTTAATACAGCGTAACTAAAAGATTTGGCACATAGAATGGTATTTAAGAGAGAGTATATAGCTGGGCTTTAAAACTGTTAAAAATGGTCACATATTACGTGGTAACAAAAAAGCAAGCGGTTTATCATGCTACAGCCTGCTGCTAATTTACAAGCTATTTCTCTCAGGTTTCAGCATTTGCTAGAAGCACATACATGCTTTCAGCATGTCTTGGAAACAATCGACAAAACATGTCCATAGGGAATGTTGCACCATAAAATTGAATTTTAATAGAGCAGGTGGGGGCTGACAGCAAAAATAATCAATTTCATCTATGATGCTGCAGGTCAGCATATTGCAGCTGAGAATATTCTGGCTGTTGCATTGATGTGAGCTCCCCGGTCTAACGCTAACCCAGTCCCTGCCAGTCTCAGAGGAAGAAGGGGTAATTCTGTGAAGGTGAAATGAAATGTAATACAGAACTAGTAGCCATATACTTAGTTTCTTATGAATATCTTAATTTTTCCTGACAGCCCATTTCTGGCATTCTCAGCTTTTAACCCAGTAATTCTTCCAAGCACCCTGCCCCACAGCTCCCACATCTCCGGGCAAAGCAGCAGATCTGCTGCTGCCTGGGCACCTCGTGGGCCAAGGAAGGGGGGCAGCCTAGCCCTAGCATCAGGCACATACCCAGGGATGGACACAGGATATGCAGGGCAGGCCTGTATGGAGCTGGATCCCAGCCCCACCATGTCTTCACTGACAGCCCCTGGGGCTGACATGGGGTGGGCAGGATAGGGGCAGACCTGGGAGGGTGGGCAGGAACAGTCAGGTATGGTGGGGCCTTTGGGTGCTTGATTTATGGAATAGCCCTATAAAATCATTGCTTCTCACTTCATGGCTCCTTTTGCCTCACAACTGTATGGCAAATACTATCCTACTGTTCCTGCCCAAGGTAGTCTACTTAAGCAGACCGAAACATACATACACACAATATAATCTGCATCTTCTGCAGACCATTATCAGTCATCACAAGGTTGGTTCTGCCTCTCACACAATATTAAAAGAAAAAAAAAGAGAACCAAACCAAGCCTCTCCATTTGTTACTGTGCTGAGAAGGCAGAGGTGGTGCCCCGCAGGATGGAGGTGCATGTAAAGAGCCCCAGCAGAGGCTGATCCAAGCTTGAGCATCCTTTTGGTACAGCATGGAGCTGCTATGCTGATTGAGTGGCAGAAGGAGTAACAGAGCAGCACTTCTGCAGGTGCAAGCTGGATAATACCCTAAAGCTCCTAGCTCTGGGATTAGCAGAGCCAGTTCACGAGAACCCAGCTGAGGTTTGGGACCATGCAGCTGTGCATGTGGTCAGAGATGCACATCAGAACCAAGCTCTAAGGATTTTTGCAATATTGGTTTTACAAGAGAGAGGCAACAAATCAAAACAGATCTTCAATATAAAGGAGAAAATGAAGACGCTTCAGGCACAATGAAGAGTCACCACACATAAGCACAACTCGTAGCAAGCTATGCTGTATAAGCATGATGCTGTTTATTTGGAAACTCATTTAGTGCTCATAGTTTGCCCTTTGCAGATGCTCGGTTCCTATCCTAAGCCCTGGGCAGATGCAGAGAGAAGGCAGAGCTGAGATGCAAAATACAGTGAATGGAGGCAGCTGCAACTGTGTGATTCTTTAAAAAAAGCAACACAGAAAGACCTGTAATCATTTAAAGCTGAAGGCTAACTCTCATCAGGCTTGGGCACTTCAAACTTCTGGTCATGTATTTCTTTCTTGACAAGACTTGGGTTTTCCTACACACAGGCAACTGTCAGAATTGGGAAGTAGGCAGCTGCCAACCTTTGCAAGAAATTGGGTGGGAAAAAAACCCACAGTGAATTTGAAACATGAAATATTTTACTATTGACCATGAATATTTATCTACTCCTCCTATTTATTATCTGGCAAAAATGAACCCTCTCAGTGTTTTACTGAGAGATGGTGAATAATGGAGTTGCTGGCCCAACTTCTCCCTTGTACTTTTAAGTAGATAAAAGCCATTTTCTGTGGCTGATGGGAAAGACCCTATATCCCACCTGTGAAAGGTATTGTACCATGAAGACATCAGACCAGAGGGCACTGCATTTAGATGGGAGAGTATGTGAGTGACCCCAACAGAGGCCTTTGGTGCTCCCCTGGGGGGGGGAATATCACCCTATCCTTTCACATCTCTGAGTGAAAATGCCTTGGCTCCAAAATAATGTAGGTGCTTCTGAAGATGATAAATTTATGCAAAAGGATGATGGCTTGAATTTGCATGTCACTGTTTTGTAGTAGCGTTTCAAACACCTGTCAGATGCATGGGGAGGAAGGCATTCAGAATGACAGAATCAATAAATGAACTAAACTTGGTAGCAATAACTTCAAACTATGGGCCTTTTGCAGACATGAAACCAACATTTTTTTTTCACCAAAATCAGACAAATCTTTGTTGTGATTAGCCTTTTAGTGAAAAACCTAATGCTACTCTATTACATGCTTAAGGACCCACTGGAACTATGTCAAGAAAGTCTGTTGTGACAACCAAATTATTTAATTTCTCAAACTGTTGCTGTCTTCCAGGTTCTTCATCTTCTCCTTTGATCCCAAAGTATGTCAGCAGTCTGTAGTCTTGGCAAGTTTGCTACTTCACAGCAGCCAGCTGGTAGGACATCTCCCAAATGCTGAAACTGAGAAGTCTAGCCTGATTCCTTCACATGCTGTCCATGTAACTCATTAATACATGTGTTCCTTAAAATATCTATTTGAAATGTGCACTATGTGAATTAAATATGTCATGTGCAATGCTTCTAGGAAGTCTCACTTCTCTATGATGCTGCTACTGTGATGACTGGAGGAAAGACATCTTTTCCCTGTCGTATTGTCAGGATTCCCATTTTCAAGTACAGTCTTAAGAAGAATAGAAAGCAGAATGGAGGTTAGACTTAATATTAATTTGACAGCTAATTAATGAATTTGACACTTTTATCTGAAAGCTAGGAATATATTCCTGTGTTGTTTTACAGTGGAAAATGCAAATCATAACAGACAGATCTGAAGTATCATATTTTGGGGACAGCATTAACATGCTTTTTCATTTGTGGTCTTTTGGGGGTTAAGACCACCTATGGTTGGTGAAATTTTTCAGTGTATGAAGAGGACAAGGTGATAGGCATGAGCAGAAAGAACAGCCAAAATCCTGAAGCTTGCAAAACTACCTGATGTCCTGTGGCCTGTTATTCTGCAGTAAAGATGCTGTGTGAGAGATGAGTCTGGCCTTTCTGGTGAATCGTAACAGAGGAAAAAAGAGACAGGTGTTCTGTTTATCTGCTATGAATCAACAAGAAGGAGGTCAGCAGGAATATGAAGTGAATTTTTATGAGAATGTTGGATGTCAAAAACTGTTCTCTCTCTTGCCTGGGTTATCATTCCAGCTCTTCTTCCTGTATTTATGTCTTTGACTTCTAGTGGGAACAATCAAGAAGAAACAATGAGCCTCTGCTGTCCTGACATAAAATCTGCAATAAAATCTAGCCTCTGGAAGAAAAGCTTATAATCCATCAGGGAGAAAATACATCCTCATGATAATTGTTTAGCAATGGCAGAGCTCTGGAGACACTCTGAGGATATGAGGCATGAGATTATAAATGTAATAAAAATGTCTGTAAAGTAGAAAGTAATTGAGATGTTTTAGAATACATTCAGCAACTATGAACTGACACAATAGGACAAAAACCTATCAGTCTACTTGAAAGAACAGAATCAGCAGCCTTGCAGCTTGCCCTTCAAGGACAATAACAGGTTTTATTTTTTCTATGCTATGCCTTGGATGAGGTTCCAGTTTTTAAAGCACAAGAGTGCCCTAGCAGGTTCTGTCAAACATGAATAATTGAACAGAAATGCAGAGACTCTCAAAAAATAAATGAAGATTTTTGGAAAGCACTCAGAGGAAATATATAAGCTAGTTTTGCTACTCTTGGAGTCATCTGTATCACTAAACTTGGCCTATGTCCACTGAGATCAGTGAAGTTCTGCTGGTGCAAAACTTCAGTGAAAATAGCTGTGAATCAGATCCAGTATTTGCAGGAGTCATCGCTTAAGAGAAGAGGCAGTGGGTATCCTTGCAAGCACTGATGTAGACAGTATGATTCCAAGAGTATTAACGGAGTTACTTGAGATTTCCATCAGTCAATGCTCTGAGATCAGAATCTGCTCTTCCCTTTTGTTTCAGTGACACATTATCACTCTGTGTTTGTGCTTATTGCATTAGACACTAATGAACCTCAACACTGTCTCCAAAGGCATAGTGCAGATTATGAAGTCTAATGACTTCCCAAATTTTTCGTTCCATGAAGAGCTCATCTATGGAGCGAAGCCAGGTCCTGCCCTCTGCCAGTAGCTTTAAATTGGCAGCAGTCTCAATAAGTAGGTTGGTAAAAAGTGGAAAAGACTAAGACAAGGTGCAAACTGAAGGGGTACGGGGAGCACATGAGAAACCAGAAAAAGACCCTTGAGTAAAGGAAGAAAAGAATATGAGTCAGTAAAGCTTTGGAGAAAAGAGAGAAAATGACAGACAAAGAAACCATTAAAAGAGGCACCAAAAGATAAAGAAAATAGGGTACTAAAGAAACAAAGAAGAGTGGCTGGGGAGAAAACAGGGGCATTTCTTACTCATAATTTCTTGAAACAAATTTTAATTCTTCATCACGTGTTGGTTAATCCTACAAGCACTGCTTTTTACTTTTTGAATTGTACTAAATCTTCTCCCATGGAATGTATGTAGGCTTTGGGCTGGGGCAAGGGAAAAAGGGAGCTATCAGGTCTCGTGTCTAGACTGGAATACTAGCCATAATCTTTTCCTTTTCTGTGGTTAAGTAGTATTTGACTTTTAGCTTAGCTGACTTTGAAATGTCAAGAATGGCATCAAGGCTTTGGCCTGTTTCTAGTGTTCACAAATCCCAGGCACTCAAAAATGGAAAAGAATTTACTTTCTTCCCCAGGACTTTGCACAGAAAGGATATTTCCAAAAACAATGCCCTAGGAATTAGAAAACCAGGCAACAGAACCTCCTTTTACCCAAGCAGCCTCTTTTAAAGCTGAAGACTGTGTGCACAGTGTGCCATTAGCGCCATTGCCTGAGAAGTGCATGTTTAAGAGCAGCTTTACACTCCCCATGTAAGCCTTTGAAAAGAAGGCCTCATGCAGACAATTCCTTTTATGTATCTATGCCTGCATTTCTTACTCTCCCACACTAGAAGAACAAAACCTATTTATTTAAACTTCTGTTTACTCCTGCTGGCTAGTCCTTATTTCACCAGGGCTGGATGATATCCAGTAAGTGGTTCAAGACACTTGAAATGCAGAAAACATCCTGTCCTGTCCAGAAAAAGACCTGTGTGTTTGCCTGATTTGAAAAGCCATTGACTACAGATGATTCATTGTCACAAAGAACAGAAATCTATGGTGCTTGCCACTAGAAGGCTAAGTCCAAAGACATACAGCAGTTTGTTCTCTAGGCTTAGTGGTTATGGGATTTTGAAGATAAAGATCACATTACTTTCACTAGCATCCTCTCCTCTTGCATTGATTCACTGATTCTGACCCAATTTAAATAGCTGCTGCCTTTGAGTGATTTATGTTTGAAACAATGCCATGTTTCATATGAAAACATAGAATCACAGCTTCCAAGCTATATGAAACATTCATTTCCAGCACTCTGTAAAAATATTGGCTCCAAAGCTAATGTATGAATTGAAAGATAGGGGTGAGAATTATCAAAATAGTATAGTTTCAAAGGATGGTATCCTTAATCTTACACAATTATTTTGGAAATGTTCTGTTTAGGCTGTTAGGTTGTCTCATGAGCAGAGAGAGAAGCATATATCTAAAGAAGAGAAAATTGAAGAGCAGCAGCTAAACAGGAGCATGAGACAGAAAGGGGGACACATGACCCCTCTGAATGTGCAGAGGGTGAGGCAGAAAGTGGAACTGGAAAGGAACCTCTGTGTGATTGATTTCAACTCCCTGTGAACACACTGTAATGGCATTGACATAAGGCTCAGGCAGATCCTCAGAGTATCCACTCCCCCACCTAAATCTTGTACCATAAAGCAGTCTCTGAGACCATGTAACAATTACAAGACTATTAGTACAAAACGCAAAAAGCTTCAAAAATTACACCATGGCATCATTTTAAAGAGAACAGAAGAGAGGCACAATTCTGCCATTAGCTGAACCATCCCTGGAGAATTTCTAACAGATGGACCCTGCACCATGCTCTGCAGGAGAGCAAAAGCTGCTCATCCTCTGCCAATCTGACATGAAGGAAAAACTTAATCCTCAAATAAACCCCAAATCTGGCAATTAGTTCAGCCCTGGGAATGTGAGCAAGATATGGAAGCCAGCAATCTGATAAGTTCATCAGATTGTAGTACTGACCTAGCTCTAATTGTGACCCATCTATTACATGTCAGAGAAAGCAGATCCACAGACCTTTCTCTCTGACTGTTCCTTGCAAGTGCCAAATATCCCCCTGAATAGAGGATACAAGGAATAAGGAGCACAAATTTTGTGACATATGCAAAATACTGATTTCCCTCAATTATCCCCTGCTTTCCTGCCCAAGGCCAGACCCGAGAGCTGAAGCACATCCAGAAGCCTGACAAGAGAGTGGAAGGTTTATGCATCGGACCCAAAATCTTTGCCTCGCCACACGATCCATGCGGCAACTATTGCACCACTCCTATGCCTGACCCAGGGCTTGTATCCCTTCCACCATCAAGTAAAGAGGCCATTTTGGGGCAGTGAAAATTCATACTAGAGCCCTCTGCAATCTGTATTTTAACAATAAAGAGTTCCAGCCCTACCCATAAGTTTTCGAATGTCAGGTATCAATACCTAGCTTGCATACCAACCCCAACTGACTGGAGCAGGTCTGTGCATAAACCCAGTGAAACAAAGCCAGCGCAGATCTAGTTTACCCTCCCCTTCTGCGCTCATCCACAGCCTTTGGCCTTCAACCTGTAAAACTGAAACAGTAAACTTCACTTCTGTCTTCTCCTTAGGCCATCACATTTTGCCAGTCTGAGACTCAAATCCATCCCAGTAGCCCATCCCAGTGTTCAACTTAAACTCAGTCCAAAGACAATCCAGCTCAAAGACAATCCAGCTCAAAGACAATCCAACTCAAAGACTCTCCTCTCTTACTGTCAACACCCCTCCTCAAACATTTCTAGGTCCAACTCCAGCCAAATTCTAGACAGATGACCTTTGACAGTGGCTGAAAAGGCCAGAATCCCTTTCCAGTTCCCTAAATTGGAAGAGTTTAAGGCTCAAACAAGCCATCCTGGTTCTAGGCTACTTTCTGCTTCCTTAACTGGCTATGTTCAAACAAGGTCAAGAAAGACGAGGTCATTGGTCATAAGTACAGATAAAGACAAATAGGACCAGCACACAAATGATCCATTTTTACAATGACACTTGCAGTGGGATGCCAGTCTTCTTCCATGGACCCAATATTTTCACTTGTAGGGAATAGTTCAAGTAAGTCTGTCTTACATTTGAATTGTAGTCACAACTGAAGATGAAGTAGCCAGTAACTCAACCGCAGGCAAAGATAATGCTGTAAAAGAGGTTGGTTTTATTAAAAGGACTTGAGAAGTTATGTTTTCATCTCAAAAATATCAAAGAATATCAAGATAAAATTTCATTTAACTTCCTCTGTTTGTTCTATTCTGAACAATTTCACCCTCTTATCTCCAAGTAACTTGCTTGTCATTAAATAAATGTACTTAGACTCTTCAGATTGTTTGCTTCATCAAATTTGCCGGATAAATTCACTGAGTAGTCTTAACATAGCCATAGGGGAGTCAGTACTGTGTTATCCCATTGGGGAACAGTGTATAGAACCCGCAGACATTTAATACCAGTTGTGAATCTAATAAATCCCATATCCCAGTTGGAGATTGATGGAACGGACAAAGAACCTGATGCCACACTTTTTGAAGGACATTTGTGGCTGGCTCCCCACACACAATGACTTCTACTCAGAAGGACCGCAGGAAGAAATCTACATTGAAAACCTGCTAGACGTACTGCCTTGTCACTGAATGAAGGAGAAAATCTTAGCAACGCAACAGGAAAAGAATGGGGATGAATGTGAAAGGAGTAAGTTGTAGTCTGAAAATGAAACTCTCCATCTTAATACACTCTGGAGGACTAGAATAAGTGCTTTCTAATTAGCTTGCATTTCACTTGGCATATTTATGGCTGTCGCTGCATAAGTAGACCAGTATACAAGACTTTTTATTAAAGGGTCTCCAGAGGGAGGCATCCAAACCTGCCAGCAAGCATGTTTCAGAGGTTTAACCTCTCTAACCCTTATGGTTCAGTTAAAGTTCTTCCTCCACACGTGCCGAACAAATCATTCTGCCAAGTGAACTGTAACCTTGACTTATATACCTACTCTATTCAACACACGGTAACGTTACTTTTTATTTGTGGTTACCTTTTATGATCGCTCACTAAAGTTTGCTCACAGAAGTAAGAGAAATACTAAACCTGGATATTGAGTTACTGAAATCAGAGGCAGCATGGAGGTGCTGTGTTCATGACTAGAAGACCATTGTACATTGAGGTGTGAGTGATCCACACAGCAGTTAACCCCAGCAGCCATGCTACACTACAGTGTGGTCTTCTGACCTGTGCTGTGCTGCTCAGATCTGTTGGCTGCAGAGTAAGCTTAGAAAGCTTATTGTAGTGGAGGAGCCTGCACGCAGCTCCCACTTGATACCTGGAATTACACCACCTACATGTCCTTGCCTTCATCTAAAACTGCAGCAACAAGTTCTCCAGCAAGCATCCTTTCTATCTGGCAGTAGAAAAGATTAATAGACATATTTTCTTTTAAGAAAATCCTGAAAGAACTCTAATTAACAGAAAAAAGTGATGTAACTCCTCAGTGGATGGATCTAGAGGGCTGTCTGAACCTCCACAATACCAGCATCTGAATGGACATAAGATTATCTATACTACCCTCTCTTTCTATATGACACTGATGCTGATAAGTAACATTTTAAACAGCATTTGTCATAATCTGAGTGCCTTTCTTACTGGGTTCATAACAAACCAGTGCCTCCTGGTACAAAGCAACAATTAAGAAAACAATATCCAAGTCTCTACTCTCCTTTATGTACAGGACTGGTGTCATCGTTCCTTTAGTTTTCCTCTCAAAGAGTGCTTAATCAGACTGGAAAAGCTGTATCTTGCTTGAAATGCTTTTCTTCTTCCTCATCAACTGGAAAACCACCCAGTTTGAATTCCATCCTCCTAGTATTGGTGGCTTTTGTTCGCATTGTCCCCTCCAATACAGGCGGCTGAGGCTGCTAATACAATCCTATCAATCTTTTTTTTTTTCTTTCATTAAGGTTTACTGTCACTTGATTATAACAATGCATTTTCAGGTCACAAGCATCCATGTCACTGACATCCTGGCCACCCAGCCCAGCCCTTTCTTGGCGGACCTTTGCTTTTCCATGAACGTTCATCTTGGTCACTCAAAAGCTTCTTGAGCGCTACCTAGCTACTAAGCAAATGAGATAGCTGCATGTTTTACCCCCAGAGTGAACACTTTTCAGCCTATTTCTTCTCCTGTTCTCTGCTGAGCTGGAGTACACAGATGTTTGATATTTGCATCGGGCACTAATTAACAAGTACCATGCATCAGAGCTGCTAAATGAAATCATGTGAAAGGATTGAGTGATTTTGACCATGTAGGTGCTGTGCCTTCCTTCCAGATTGTTCATTCGGTTTCTTCTTTGGTAGAGCACCATCTTTTTTACCGTTTGCTTTCAGACAGAGATTCCCTAAGGGAATCCCTCAGATATTTCTTAGACATCTCCCTTGTGTCTATAAAGCACAACAGAGTGTGGTGTACTGGTGCTGACTTGGAATCAGCTGAATGGAGCACAGCTCCTTTCCAGACAGTGCTCACTCAGCTAATTAGCTCTTCTGAGAAACCAGAGTCATTAAACCCCCAGGCAAACAGCATAGCGATGACTCTACCTTTTTCCAACACCAAAACTGTGCATTATTTTCCCTAGGCTCCTACCCTCTTTCTGCTTGCACATCCAGGTTGAGCAACTGCATATGGCAGAATGTTTTGAATATTGTCACTATGCAAAATATTCCTAAATTTGTCTCCACATTGGACATCTCTTTCTCTGGACTAAAATCCTGCTTTTTTTTCTAGTTTTGGGATGTGTTTTTTCCCTGTACCTCTTAATTTACTGTCCACAGTAAAACTTACCCAAAGTAGAATACGCTTTTCTTCTCTTCCATGTCCTCACGATGAGCATCCTGAGTCATCTGACAAGAAAACTGAGAAAGATCATTAGCCTCGTTTCCACTGCTTATGTTCAAGCAAAGGGGGAATGAAAATGCTTACACAGTATTACCAAATAATAAAGTCAAAAAATAGCTTTGTTCAGTGGTGACTCAATAAAAAGGGAAATTAGGATGGATGTATGGTATCTAGATAGGGAAAAATATCATCCTTAGACTGTGGAAGCAAATCAATGTCCTCAAAATGAGCATGCTCAGAATCCATCTGTAGTTATTCATACAGGGCAAATATTTTTTGCTTAAACAGGAAATTTCAGCATTTCATTGCAAGAATCGCGCCAAATCCAGATTGCTTATTGACAAGCTGTAGTAGCTGCGTACAAACAAGAGATGAATGATTTTAGCTCGTTTTCCATGATACATTCTGAAAGCACACAATGAATCATTCTCAAGTAAGTCCCATGCTGACTAAAGCAGAAAGGGGAATCTAGGCTCAATTTCCAAAAAATAATAAAACCGAATGTGCCTACAACTTCTATCTTTGGCATTGGTTTAGTGTTTAACACTAGTAAAGAATGTCTCAGAGATTAAGGGTTGCTTCCTTTCAACAAGAAATGATTAGAGGAGCCTGAAGATTAGCTGGAGGAAAGGAAATGGGTTTCAGAAAAATTGTTTGTGTTGCAAAGTGAAAGAAGCAATGAAAATGTTGAGTAAACTTTGGATCTCGGTATCTAAAATTAAATGTGTCTGTTGGCATGCAGTTTGGGAAATAACCCAAGTTAAGTCCCATTAATAGTTCTGGCAAAACTGGATGGGTGAAACTGATCTGTGAGACACATAAGCAGGGGGAGAACCTGCATGGTTCAGCATGGTTCACAGGGCAGCTCCAGGGTCAAGCTGCCTGGTGCTGAGGTCTCCGTATATGGGGGAAGTGCTGGATGATGGAATTATGTTGCTGCTACCTTCTTTGGCAGTATGAAAACATGAGCAAAGGAAGTGCTGTTTGTATTGATGAAGCTATACCGTTTCATTCTATCTAAATCTTAGCATGACCATGTAGCTGCATGCAATAGTCAGCAATTTCCTTTTATCTTTGCTGTCAAAATCCAGGCTGCAACTATTTGAAGTCCCTTAAGTTGATACTGAAGGACTTTTACTAATGATTTTACAAAAAAATTTCCTTTTTTTGCTTTTTTAAAGGAAATAGAACACAAGGATTTAGTTGTTCTGCTGCACATATAAACCTGGTGCGATATGTGTGACATATATACACGCATATAGAAGTTCATACACAAACACACACAGACCTCTCTGTATTTAGATAATGTTTTGACTACTGTAGTAAGGATGAGCCAGAGACACCTGGGTGCATTAAAGGTAGTATCTGAATCAACTCTAGCCTTCCAGTTGTCCACTTTGTCCATTATGATCTTCTAAATTGCACATTTGAGGTGAATTGCCTTAAAAGTACTTACTGGAGGTTGGGGGGGGGGGGGGGATAAAAGGGGTAATGTTCCATTAAAGTGAATTTTTCTCTTCAAACATTTCATTATAACTCAGAAGGAATTGTCTACCCCAGTTAATGTTGATTGTCATTAACCATGTGATAGGGAATTGTGTTTGCTAATGAAGTGCAATCCTGTAAATGACACAGACATAGCTCGTGAATACTTAATTGGGGTCTTGGTTTGAGATATTCCCCAGCTGACAGTGAAAGATGGACAACATTATCCTAGACGTAACCCCACTGAAGAAATGCACCACAAATATCTCACTCTTTTGTGTATTTAAGAGAATTGGAAATAGTTTGCTGAAACTGACTTAAAGAATATTAAAGTTCAAAACACCTAACACACTTTCAAAGTTGTGTCTTTGATTGTTATAATGGTCTTGGATTCCAAGTAATTTTCACTCAATGCTCTAAAGCATTTCCAGTCTGATTACTGCTGTTAAATTGCCAAGATTTAATTCAGAAACTCATTTGCTATTTTGCTTGTTGTGTTAGACTAGGACATAAACACTTGCATGCCCTGGCAGAGGAGAAAATTGACAAAGCCAGCACTATCCAGCAGAGAATCTGCAATACAGGGTTTAAATTAACCAATATATGTGGATACTGCTTCTCAGACTTCTCTAAAAGTTCCTCAGTGGGGCCAGACAAGTACATAGGCTGTTGAGAGTTACAGTTACAAGAAGCCAATTGTATTTCAACAAATAAGGCAATAAAGGCATCTTTTATTGGCTACGTACACATAACCTAAACTTCTATATAGACAGGGATTTCCTGCCAAGGTCATAAAACCCTAGAATGATTCAAGCCAGAAGGACCTCTGGAGGTCAGCTAGCCCAGTTGCCTCCTCAAAGAAAGTATGGCTAGAGCAACCTGTTCTGAGTCCCATCAAGTTCTGAACATCTCCAAGGATGGAGTCCACAACCTCTGAGGACAGCCTGCTCCAGCACATGACTACCCTCACGCCAACCTCAGAGCCAAGCTTTTCAAAGCCTCTGTGTGACCTAGGCTTTCTATGTTAGTGTGCTAGTGTGAAGAATTCTGAATGTCATCTTATACAAAACCACTCACAGTGATGCAGCCAGTGGAGCTGGCTTGATCCTGCATCACCTGTCTCAGCAGTGCTCCAGCTGCTGACACAGCACTCTGAGGCTGTAGGTACCTGCTGTAGTTTATGTTAGTGGCAGGGACTCCTCCTGAGGAAGGCAGACGCAGATCTGATGCAGAACCACCACTGCTCCTACTCTGACAGTTTTGTTAACAAAATACATGATATAAAAATGAAGCCAGTTACTTCTAATGGAGATTAAAAAAAAAAAAGAGAAAAGAAAGAAGAACAAAGAAAGCTTTAAGAAAAATATCACTTTGCAACCTTCTTTGTAGCACAAAGGAAGTATCTGTATCAGCTTTGGAAACAGCTCAATATTTGCATTTATGCAGTGCCTTAATTTTAAAATGCAAACACAGCTGTTATAAATGCATAAATAAAAATACAATACACAAACCATAAATATTTAAATACAGTGCTTAACATCTACATGGTGCTTTTCATTCTCAGGACTCTCAGCTTGGCTCTTTTGCCCTGGTACATACAGACAAGGAAAACCTTAATAAAATGAACCAATCTCCTAACCAATCATTTCTGATAAGGATGTGAATTCATGGGCACTCATTTCTGTGTAGGCATCATGAAAACCTCAGTAGTTATCATGGCCTTTTGCACCTGAAGAACCCTTTCTGTTCTGGTATACATTTCCCCAGGAACATGGCAGACACTGATCATGCAGTGGCAGGGGGCCTGTGGGGCTTCCAGAGACTTCACTCTGTGCCTACAGAAAAACTGCTGACTCCAACATTGCATTTCGAAGGCTGACAAGAGTTGATCTTTGCATGGGTTCACATAGCAGCCCTTGTCCTCTTGGGCCTGGGTGCTGACAAAAGCATTAGCTGGTTCTGGACAGTAATTTCAGCTCCTGGCACAAGGACTTAAACATGGTTCTCCCTACACTCCATTGGTTATCCCATGCAGCTGCATGATATGGTCTCACCAGCTGATCTGTCTCACCAGCCTCTCAGTCTCAAACTTCCTCTTGAC
The DNA here is from genome assembly GCA_009867235.2 of Psittacus erithacus. Taxonomy (NCBI): domain Eukaryota; kingdom Metazoa; phylum Chordata; class Aves; order Psittaciformes; family Psittacidae; genus Psittacus; species Psittacus erithacus. Next base: position 3,108 of record WYDI02033341.1, on the reverse strand, counting down.
AAGAGAGACTGTGTTATGGCTTCACTCTGGAGAACCAGAGTGGTGCGAACATTTCATGCTGTCTCTGTATATTAAGCAACTCCATCCACCCCTCAGGATGGTTTGTATCCAGCACAGATCTATTTAGTCTACCATGGAAGATGAAGTGTGACAGGCCTCAGTACCATCACTACTGTGCAACAGCATGAACTGTAGTGGCAGCTGAGGGTTGAACAGTCACTGGGTACATTTGGCTTGTTCTCCATAGAGTGTGTGCTGGTCTGATCGCACGGTGTGCATGAGTCAGGCAAGACAAAAGTGCAGCATCTGCTGAGGAGGCGAAGGGCAAGAACGATCAAAGGGCTACAGCAAAATATCGCACCGCAGTAGTGGTGGGAATTGTGCCTAGAAGGAATGAGCAGCCTGTCCCATCCAGACCCCAAATCCCAGCCTTGCAGCATATGAGCACAAGCCAGTCCACACCACCTGGTTCAGGAACGAAGGCTTGCTTGGTAGTGTGGGTATCAAAACCAATCCAGACAAGAGTCTAGAAGCCTTGATTCTTTCTTTCCTTCCATTACCCTGCCCTGCCTTATTCTTGCATCCCTTTGCCCTGTGAGACCTTTCCAAATGGCTGCTTTTCTGTTGTGCTTCACCAGCATCACAAAACTGCCTCTGTCAGTCACTCTGCAAGAGCTGCTTTCCTGCCTACTGGGTCAGGACAGATGGCAGGAGGGAATACAGCAAAGAACCTAATGAGACTGGGGAACAGAGGGAGGACAAAATACCCAGTGGCTTTAAAATATCCAGTTAACATTTTAACGAAGCAAAACAGTGCTTGTGAATCGCAAGGGCTATTTCACTTCTCCCAGCTTCCCCACCTATTTCACTTGCAGAGATACCTTTGCTGACTCTTGCCTTGTCTTTCCTTTATTATCTTGCCTGCAGTCACATACAAAGCTCAGCAGCTAGCTGCAGAGGGCTCTCCCAGCCTGCTGATACTCTCAGCCACAGTGAGTATTCCTTGGCTCTTATCCACCCAAGAAAATTCTCCAGCCAATGCTATATCAGCTCTGGAAGAAGGAGTAACATTCTGCAGACTATTGGCAAAGCTAACCTCGACAGTTCATCTCACCTGCTGTGCATTTCTCATAGGGTGAGATATAAACACATTCAGCAAGCCATTTTACTGCTGGTCACTCGCTTCATTTCTTGGGGGAAAGCTGTAAAAGTCCATCATTTCTTGCCCTCATTCCCACATTTCTTTCTGGGTACAAGCTTGTTTATCTCCAGGAGATGAACACTGATTAAGAAGACTTAAGCCAAGGCCACAGTTTTAAGTCCAGTATAGTGGGGGTTTGAGTGTGCAAATTCCAATACTGAAAGAAAGCACCACCTTCTGCATTAGAATTTGCCATCTCCTAGTCACCACCTGCCAGGCACGCACAGGGCTTCCTACCTTGTCTGCAGTGTCTGTCTTACCTGTTTGCAGAAGAGAAGTGAAGAGAATGAGAGAGGCTGAAACAGCCACAAAGCAGGGTCACCTCACTCAATTCTGTCCTGGCACAAGCCCACTCTGAGAGAGCTTCTCATGCTCTTCCCCTGCATCCACACTTGGCACCAGGCAGACCCCTCTCCTGCACACTCCATGTAGCTCCTTTTTTGCCTGGGGGGCTTTTTTCCTGGGATCTCCCACCACAGCCACTTCCTTTGGCACCTTCTCTTTACTGCTACTGGAGGTCCATGTGGCCCCTGGAGGGAGCAGGTTACACAGACCTCCTCTTACAAGCGCAATGAGCCCTTTCTATCTCTCTGTTCCTGCAGGATAATGTTCCTGCATTATCCTCTGTTCTTTGGCACAAGTGAACATCTGGTCCTTTCCTGTAAGTGATGCTTTCCAGAAAATTAGAGCAACCTTTCCTGCACAGATCTGGAGGCCAAAGGGCTGAAGGGGGCAGCTGAAATGTGACACAGGTGCATCCCCTGGTGAAAAGAAGTGCCTACAGGCACTACATTTAAAGCTGTATTTCAGTTGACTGAGCTACCAGCTTATGTTTAACAGCAGCTGTTAAACAGTCATGGTTTTGGTAAACAGGAGGTTTTTGAGCAGATACTGTTGTAGCAGAACAATTTGCATGTGATACTGTGGGTATAAATACAAAGCCAAAATTCAGTTCTCTGCCAGTTAAAAGAGTGGATCAAAACTAAAAGCCGTCACTTTAAAGCCCACTGTCACCCAGCCTATCCTTGCATATTTTCCAGCAACAAGCTTAGGAGTCACCTCATACATACAGTGTGACTTCTCTGCTAGGTTGGCCACCTAATATTTCATCAGTGACCTTTCTTTCTCCAGTCTCTCAGTCTTCTCTTCCTATTTGTTCAATATTATTTTGATTTTTCCACTCTTATCTACCTTTATCACAGCTTTTCTCCTTTAGGACAATGGGGTCATCATGAGGTCCTTAACAAATATGATGGTCTGGCACTTTGTTTAAGTTTAATGTAGTTATTTCTGTGAGCTATGGCGCCAAGGATGTTATGTCTGCCAAGTGCTCTACTTGTAACACAGGCCAAGATGCATCACAAATAAGCCAAAATCATCCATTTATTGAGAAATAATAAAAAATTAAATATTTGACAGCCCTAAATCTGATAATTCATCCAGACTCCTTCTTCAACATAAGAGGAGCATATGGTACATGAGAAAAATACAGAGGCCCCAATTCTTTATATGGTTACATTGATAGATTATACCAGCTCCCTTCAAATAGCATGATGCTGTCATGAAACCAGTATCGTGCAGGCTGGTTTGACAGTTAACCTTCATCTGCAGTTGAACTCTTCTTTATCTCATCTTTGCTGGGTAAATACCATTAAACTTTACTCTTTGTTGGGCACAAACTTTTGATTTTACTTAGAATCATAGAATAATTAGGGTTGAAAAGGACCTTAAGATCATCTAGTTCCAGCCTCCATGCCATGGGCAGGGATCCCTCACACTAAACCATGCCACCCAAGGCTCTGTCCAACTTGGCCTTGAACACTGCCACAAATGGAGCATTCACAGCTTCCCTGGGCAACCCATTCCAGTGCCTCACCACCCTCACAGTAAAGAATTTCTTCCTTATA